>JAVCKV010195823.1:0-16882 GCA_032274145.1 Herpochondria borealis | reverse complement strand
CAACTGGGATGCCGCTTTCAACAAGCAACTGGATGCCCATTACGATGCCAGCACCATTGGTAAGGTCATTCATCATCCCGCACCAGTGGATGGCAAGTCACCCCATGTCTTTCGAATTCAGTGGTCCAATCTTGTCAAGACCGATGGCACCCGTAAGGCAGTTGCCTGTGCTGATGGCTCCTAACGCTCTACTCCCTGGCATCGTCACCTGACTGCGACCTATGCCTCCTGTATTGAACAGCCTTGCATGCGCATGTTCTATGCTCTTGCTGCCCACCTTGACCATTCCATCGGCATTGGTGAATAGGAATTATCTGTCAGCATTCCGTAGGCCAAGCTTTCAGATGAAGTTCGAAATCAATCAATACTGGTGGCGCCGGCTTTGAAAAATAATGGTCACCTATTCATGTAGCCGCATCCGCAGGCAACCCTAGCAGTCTGGTATACACGCCTGCCTGGAAATCGTGAAAGCTCAATACAATGACGCCCTAGAAGGTAGGGGGGGTTATGCAGACCAGTGTCATACTTGCGGGGATCAGGTCATCAGGAGCACTTGATTCTGGCATTGAGCTTATACCGGTGAAATAGTTAACACCTTCACGAAGGAGAACAGCGAAATCCTAAACAGATTATTTCACTGTACAGTAGTGGTGGGGGGGGAGGGCGTCTTGTCGAAAGACGAGGGTTTTACCCATTGGGTACGGACCCCTTTCAAGGAATGCAAGGGATATATGGGATGTAAGGGATACAAGGGATATAGGGGATGTATGGGATAGAGTAGAGAAATAAGGGGTCATGCGAGATATATGACAAATATACCAGTAAATTAATAATAGTATCCGGTGGTTACTCACTCGAGGAGCACAACTGGTCAGAAAATATTGAGGCTGAAAGTGGTACTTCTACCATGGGATTGCTCCTTTATCCATCACATATTGTTTTGGAACCCCCATAGTACAAATGCCTCCTACTGCGGCCATGCACAACATGAGTCCCCCCCTTACGTGAACAAATTCCCCACAAGGGCAGAGTAAGAAGTAGGATCTAGATGGTCTAGATGATGTATCTGTAGATGATCTGTCTGGGGTGTGAATGTGGGTGCCTTACCGTGTACCACACTGTCCGAAAATATAATTACCCCTTGTATATTAACTTTTGATATAATCGATCCTTATGTTATGGGACATAATGGCTTGAAGGAGCAGAATCTCCTTGGTTCTCTACCGGCCAGTGGAGGCTTCCCGTACTGTGATGTATTTGACTTGCTCAGCTTTTGTGCCTGTTGCCACGATTGGCATCACCGGTGGAAACGTCGATGGCCCCGACGATGACCTGTCCAATGCCTTTGCTGTGGTGCTGCACCGGCCGTCCAAGAGAAATTACCACCGGTAGATTACCAATAACCATTCATAGATTAAGTGGCACAAATTTGTATTTCGTACCGTAGGGAATTCCGAAGTGACTACTAGCTATCCATTTCAAATGCCAGCACAATGCAAGGACTCTACAACCTTGCGCAACTTTTCCCGGATTCCCTGCGAGGGAGATTCTTTGTGGTTGGCGGAGGGTTCGCATGGCAGATGCAGCCGAAAAAGGGGAATCCTAGCTGCTGGCTTGTTGTCGTTTCCCCCCTTTCCCCAACATGCCGGCATATCTTCTTGTTGGAGTGATCCACAGTTCTGTATTCCGTAGATACTGTAGCAAAACAACACTATATTAGCTTAATCTATGAGTGGTCATCCCTACTCTACTGGTGGTAAGTTCCCCCGTCCAACTCAATGGCCAACACTGAGTCTGCTGTCGCCGCACTAGTACGCACTACTCTTGTGTACTCTTCGACTACAGCTGATGCCACCGCTGGAGATGACAACGCTCGCGCCATGGTCACTGTCGGCATCACGCATAAGGACACGTTGGAGGCTCCCGGCGCGGCTGTGCCCACGACCGTTGCAGCATTATGCTTCCTCCTCCATTGGGAAAACGACAGCATGTATATAGGGCCATGATAGAACTTGAGGCAGCTGGTAGAGAGATCCCGGCGTTGATAATCACCGGGGCGTAGACAAATGTATCATACACTACGCACTTGGCCAAGCAGCTGAAGGTGGAGGAGGAAGAAGATGCACTGGTCGACCTCTGGGATGGGATGAGAACTGTTTCGTCAAAACCAACATCTATCCTGATTCTCGACGAGGTGAACGATGCTGGTGTCGGCATGCAATTACTATGGTCGATGACTTGATGAGATTCATTTATGACCAGAGGCAGGGTCTTTAGTCAATTAGAGCAACACCTCCCATTTCCCAGGGGCCATGTCTGACTTCTTTCGGGAGGGTCCGGGAGTAACCAAGATGGTTCAGCATCTTGGGGAGAATCTTCGTCTGGATGGTATGGAGATCTTCCTTGTTGATGGCAAGAGCAGGAAGTGGGTAGGTGATGGCTGGGCTGTAAACTGTCTGGTGGAAAGTCCTGGTGAGACTTGGAGTGAGTCAGGATCGACAAAGATGTATTGCAAACGTATCAGCTTTAGTTTTGAGTACTTTAATTTGCTCGGAGAAGGTTCCTGTGAGGTTCAAGTAGACTCCGAGAGTCCAGTGGGCTTGTTCCAGTTTGAATTGTCTGATCGCAATCCTTTCGGAGTTAGGGCTGCTCGTGAGAACCACTTTAGGGTCACCCATACAAATGGGTAATGAGACAGGTCTGCCGTCTTTCCATGTCCAGAACTGGGCATACCAGGAACATTTCTTCAGGTTCAGTTCGCCTCCCGAGTGGCGAAGCAGTTTCTCCCACATTTGTGCCACCAGTTCCAGGCGTTGAATAATCAGGCGTTGTGGAGTCAGTTCGCCTTTGTCAGTAAAACCTAGACATGTGTCGTCCACAAGAGCATCCGCCAGGCAAGAATGTTCTAGATGCCCTGAAGGAGATTTGAAGGGCATACGGTCCGGCATGAGTCGATCAATAGTGTTTAGGAGAACGGCAATGAGAGATAGCCATGCCGCCAGGGAAGCTCCACTACCATGGCCTGTCGTTCAAACGGTGTCCCGTGATAATTATGCTTGGATATACCATAGATTGTTTTCACTTTATATTTCATAAATTTCAGAGCATAATCACGTGTTGAAACTGCCTTGGGGGCATGCTCCAGCCCCTTGCCGCTAGCATGGCAAGAGCAGTAATCATCTGGTCGTAGCAGGCCGAGGCATCACTGTCAAACGTCCCCAGATTATGTCGAAGTTCTTGTCTACTGAGGTCACAGGTGAGTTCTTTGAGGAGAACCGGATCCATCGCTGTTTTACCATTTCGGGACCCATGTTGATTTGCATTGATCAGTTTATGCGCTGATGCATGGTGTACCAGCCAAGATCCCCAGACTAATTTCAAGATGTAGTTATAGTCCGCTTCGAAGAGGTGGATGATTTGGAGTCGATGTATGGCGGGCACTCCAGGATCCTTTTCAATCATCACATTGATAGAGTTCGACCACCGCTGTAGGGAAATGCCTCGTTGTGGGAGGGCCCTACTCTTGTTTCTACATTCCTTACTCCTTCTCTACCGGAGCTACAATCCTCTGCCCTGATGCAATGTACTGTTCCTACGATTGTTCTGGTTATACCACCATCTCCAATTGCGATTGATACAATTGTTCCGTGACCCTCCGTCACTGCAAGCGTCGTTCTGATGATCTCCGCATCCCTGCTGTGCTACGCCGAGGTATGATCTACACCAAACCGTTGATCCGCCCTACCAAAGCTCAACGCACAGAACCTTGACCTCCCCCTTCGCTCTCTGCCTGTGTTGATCAACCTCGTGATGTCCATCAGGAGAAATTATCTACCAAAAACCATTAATAGATTAAGTGGCACAAATTTGTATTTCGTACCGTAGGGAATTCCGAAGTGAATGCCAGCACAATGCAAGGACTCTTCACCCTTCAACTTTTCCCGGATTCCCTGCAAGGGAGATTCTTTGGTTGGCGGAGGGTCCGCATGGCAGATCCAGCCGAAAAAGGGGAATCCTAGCTGCTGGCTTGTTGTCGTTTTCCCCCCTTCCCCAACATGCTGGCATATCTTCTTGTTGGAGCGATCCACGACCATAGGGACGAAAACATTTCCGCTCCTCGTTGCTCCTCCCGTCTAGTTGGTAGAGTAGGCAAGTTGCTAGTTGGCCGTGGAATTCGGTTCCGTTAGTAACCCGGAGTCCCCGCTATCCCTAGCTGACATGCCTGCCTTTGTTGAACTCAGGCGGCACGCCACCTTCAGTAGGGCAGTTCAACCCCACAAGGAGAGTGTGGGTTGTGCTGCGAGAGCCTGAGTGGAAGCGCCAACTTGACCCCTCGCCGCGAAGTTCATGGCCAGCCCGGGTGCTCGAGGATCCTCGCGGGTGGCAAAGTCGGGGATCGTAAAATAATCCTGGGAGAGAATCATCCTGGAGGAGACCCCCGAGCTGAATTCCTGAACTTGGCGGCGGATGTAACGAAGGAAAGCGTCACTAGACCAGCGTCCAATGAGCATGATTGTGTAGACTGGGACGCCAGCTAGGTACATAGCCATGGCTGCGCCAGAGCGCAGAGAATGGGTACCCACCTCCGCGGGTTTGAACCCGAGGGTGTCCGAGCCTAAGACGGTAACGGCACCCCGAATGGCCGTGAGGACATCAACAGAGGACACCACAGCCAGTTTCTTCTGAGCCACAAAGGTGTTAACAGGGGTGGTGTCCGTAACGCCCGGCGCCTGGCGCAAGCGGGTGACAATCGCTGCCCATGCCTTCACTGGGCACAGCGTGGGGTCAGCTGTGCGGTGCATGGTCACCGTTTCGTCGCGTTGTTCATTCTTCTGGAAGACGAAAGTAATGGAAACCGAGTCTGCCAAATGAAGGGCGGGATCGGTGTGTAAAATCTCCTTTTTGTCTCGAAAAAAGCGAATATTGCGCAATTCTAGCAGTTGAGTGCGTCGTTCGCCACGAACTTTCGTGTATTCGCACGATCGCATGGCGAAAAAGAATGCACCGATTGCCAACTGGGAGACGGCGATGTCGAGGGGGGCAACGGCATGCTTAGCCATCCAGCGCAACACAGAAGGGGGCAAGGCCTTCTGTGGCTGAGTACTTGGGTCCAAATTCTTCATTCCTTTCAGCTGGCGGTCCAGAACGTAAAACAGTCGTCCGTGGTTGTCATGGATGGGGGACGGCAGTTTGTTAGCCCGGAAGGTCGATGCCACAGTGTCGAGGGTGGCCCGGACGGTGCTCGCCTGCACTCCAGCACCAGATTTGTTAAGTCGCTGGGCGAGACAGGTGCCATTTTCCCGGATGGCAGAGGCGAAGCAGGAGAGGAGTTTGAGTTGGTAATGGGGGGCGACGTCTTGGAGGAAGGGGTCGTGGGCGAGTTCCACGATCGCAAGAAACTCTTGCCAAGCGCGCCACTGGCTGTTTCGCTTCTTGTGGGTTGAAGACGTAACTGCTCCTTGTTGGTCGTCTTCCGCAGCCATTTCCCAACGGTCGAGATGAGATCGACTGGAAGGGGGTAAAGCTCGAAAGAGCTGGGAGTCTGAGAAGGAAAGCAATGTGAGAGGAAGGCGACAAGGCATGCGTCCGACATGAAAAAATCACGGGAAAGTGAGTCGGCCACGTTGTTCTCTTTGCCAGGAAACCACTGCGAGTAATGGCCGAGGCGGTTCTCATGGAAGAATAGAGCCATCGCTCGTGCCACGGTGAGCTGGATGGGGTCGTCGTCGCTGAAGGACGAGTGGCGCATCCAGCCGGTAGCGGAGGTGCTGTCCCCTTGGCTCAGGAGGACTTCGTAATCCTCCATGGGTGGGCCGTACCGATGCTCCATTTCCAAGCCGATATACGCCGCCAAGAACTCCAAGGTGTTGAGCGTGGCGCAGCCAATCAGGTCGGGGGGCAGTTGGAAACGCCACGCGACGCCAGATTGCATACAGTACCCGCCGATCCCTTGAGGGCACGCATCCACGCGGATGACACGGGAAGGCAATCGGTACGTAAGCAGGTCAATCGGGATGCCTGCGGCAGCGGTGTTGAGAAATGACGCCCATAGGCGCAAGTCCTCTTTTTGGGCGACCGTAAAAGATACAAAGCCTGTCTTTTGGGCCACTGCCAAGGCTGCGTAGAGACGACCGGTGAAATGACGGCCGTGGGGGACCACATAGGCGGCGTGGTTCAAGCGCCCCAGCAGCGTTTCCAGGTGCTGGCGGCTGGCTCCGCCTCGTGCGATGGTCTTCCGCAGGTCACCCAACCACGCCGTCAGTTTGTCGGGGGGGAGGGCCACAGACATATCCCGAGCGTTGACTAGCCATCCGAGGATAGTCTTGCGCTCAGACGGGAGGGCCTCAGCAACGAACTTCTTAAGGGACAGGAGGTCCTCTCGAGGAAGGGACTCATCAGTGGACACGGGGCGACCCAGCAAGGCTAAGACCAGGGGAATCACAGCTTGTGCGCGCTCGGTATCAGCGTCAAGAAAAGCTCCAAAAATATCATCGATGTAACAGTCGAACCGAGGGGCATTCGTCACGGGAAACGGCACTCCCAATGGGGCGGCCTCGGCAAACGGCTGTGAGGGGTCGCAACCGGCATCCGCATCATGGGCATTGTGGAGGAGATGTAGGTGGGGGGACATAATCACGGATGGGTCCCAGTCGTGGCGTTGGACAAGGTCATTGGCCAAGTCCGTCGCAACCTCAGAGATGTCACTCCAATGGGACGGATTGGCTGCACCACCGAACGTCTGGCGTAGCGCAATCAGCAGCATACCAGCAATTGTGATCATCGCCTGGATGGCGGTAGCCGCCACAAAGTGCACACGGCGATAAGCCGACTTGCAATCCGCCTTGGTCAATAGGATGCGAACGCCGGGGTTGTGGTGGCGAAGTTGAGCAAGGTGGTGGACAAACCGACAAAAGGCTCGACCAAAGCGGCACGGATTCAGTTCCTCCACAAGGAGGCGGTTGTTAACGCTGCGATTGGCACCACGTATCACATTAAATGACTGATCGTGCGTCAATCGATACTTGTCGACTCGCTCGGCGCGTTCGTCAATGGAATATTGGTGGACGATGCCCAGAGGAGCCAACACGGCGCCAGGGATCAGAGTTGCGGCAACCGGTGGTAACGGTAGTTGCCAACCATGCACAACTTCGTCCTGGAGCATGGACATCAGCATGGGCGCATGCTCGATCGCGGACTTATGGTTCCCTCGTTCCAGCATCGCGTAGAGGTCTGTCTGCTGATCGGCCAATTCTAACGGGAGCAATGGATAATCGGATCCCACAGTGATGCGCTCAGCAAATGATGGCCACAGTGGATGGGTGTCCAGTAGAGGGGCTAAGAGCGAAGCGTCACGAAATTCCGACCCGAGCGTCACGCCGCAAAATGGGTGACTGTTGATCGCGTCCTCCAGACTGAAATTGTGGCGACGCAAAACCTCCAAGTTGTGGTTGGCTGCCTCCGCTGTCCATTCGAATTGGAACAGTGGTGGAGAGCATGGGGGTGGCGGAGCCGCAAGGATACCCGCCAAAAGCTCCGACAAAACCAACGGAGGAATGCTCGGTAGGAATGGGGACACTGGAGGCAGAGTCGGCATGGGTGATGGTGACAACACGAGATTGTCGACGGTGGTGACATGATGAATGTCGGCGGGGGTGACAGTAGAGGTGTCGGCGGTGGTGACAAGACTGGTGTTGTCGGCGATGGTGACAGGGCTGGTGTCGGCGAAAGTGACGTGGGGTTTGTCGACGTGGGGGACAACATCAGTGTCAACGATACAAGTGGCTGAAGCCGGCTTACCTGTTGCGGAACGGGGAGAGTCGGGGGAAGATTTGGTTAGGGACAGGGGCGCCGTCACTTGCTCATTGGGTGATAGGGAGATGAAAAGCCGTTCTCCCGCAGTCAAGCGGGCGGAAGGTAGAGTCGCAGAGTAGTCGGTGGAGGCAGTGCTAGACTTTTTAGGTTTTTTATTCGCCGTGCCACCATGCTCGTCCGCAGGTCGTTTCTTCTTCATCTGTGAGCGGCAATTGTCCACCCACTGGACCACCGCTTTTTGTTGTGTTGTATCCGTAACGGGAAAATGGGAGACTGCCCGAGGACATTTTGCCCCTTCTGTGCACTTTCCGTTGACGTGGAACCGGTAGCACATGTCATTGATCGGACAGGAGTCCATTTTTTGGATGAACACGGTCCAATCATCGTTGCGAGACGGCGTAATGAAGCGGGCCAGGTTGACGGCTGGTGTGGCTGCTGCGTCCGCGGGTGGTGCTGGTGTTGTACTGGCATCGCCGCCACCACGGATGGAGACGGTGGGAGGGGTCTGTAACTTGCTGCGTAGAGCAGGGCACAGGCCCAAGCCCCAATCACGTGCGTCCCGTAAACTCTGGCGCAAGGGGTCGAACTGGAGGCAGCTCTCGTCGATCTCCTCTTCGGTAGTGGCGTCAGCGCAGCTATGTAAGAATTCTTGGATGCGCCGCTCCACGTACCAGCCGACTTTTGCGGGAAGCTCAGGGTCGCTGGCAGCCAGGGAGCGTAAAGCGTGTTGATAGTCACCGCGACTCAAAAAAGTCACCCAAGATTTGAGGCAGAGGCACAAAATCGAGTTTGCGCCCAACAAAAGTAAGCAAACGCCGCGAAAATTGTCGAAAAGCAGTTTTAATTCGGCAAAAGATGATGGGGCCACGTGATATGACTTCGTGAGCTTGACGATGTCCTTTTCGCTCAAGCCGTTGGTAGAGTCTTGCAACTTGAGTTGCATCCGCAAGGCATCAGTCTCGCCAACATCATTCTCCTCCATCGGTTGGCGGAAGCAAGAGAACAGGCTAAACATTCCGGGACGGGAGGTGAGATCTGAGATCAAACTGCCAGTCTTGAGTGCGGAGCAGAAACCAGTTGGTAGATAGACGTCCAATTTTGCCTTGGACCTCAACAGGCGATGGAGGTGGTCACGAACGAAGGAAGCGTTCGAGAATGCCAGGAGCTCCGCAAATGTTGGGAGCGGGGCTTGACGAATGTCGCCAGTGTCCAACCTCGAGGATGCATGGAGGATCATGCGCTGGGTCAGGACTGGGAGGGAGCCAAAACCTGATTTTGACGTGGCGCTCGCCGACGAAGTCGATATCTCCGAGGCCCGTTGGGAGTTCATTGTAGCGATTTCTGTAGCCACACGGCTGAGGGCTTGGCCAAGATCAGGATGAAGATTGGATGGGGCGCTGGCGGACGCTCCTTGTGCTAGTGGTTGACTCAGGCACCGTTGTTGAACGCCCATCGTCCAAGAGGAAGCGGTGGCGGAGAGAGCCAGGTGGAGGGTGATCGTGGTGGGAAGGATGTCCGGGGACTTGTTAGCTTTGTGGGTAATCCACAAGGTCTGCAGAACAAACAGCAACGAGTTACCCATCTTCTGGATGGTTTCCGTCACGGTGCTCTTAGCACCGGGGGCTGCCCCCTTTGTCGCCGCGGCAGAGGCGTGGACGACAATAGCCTTCGTAGCGATGAGGCATAATTGGAGCGGGTCGATAGAGCGACTAGCGAGGAGTGCTTTCGTCAGGAAGGCTGGGAGGGGAGTAAGCCACGTGTGGGGTTTGAAGGCGCCAGTCGTGGTCTTGGCGGTCGCGTTGGGTCCCTTGCTGTCACTGGTGAGAGCTGCAATCTCGTCAGCGTCAGTACAGGCTTGGAAGGCGTCCCACGTTGGGGCTTTGTATCCTTTTTTCACCTTGTCGAGGGCATGCGTGGGAATAATCATCGGGGCGGCGATCCCGTCCCCCCCCATCAACCCCCAAAGCTCGTTTGATCCCGGGTGAAGTGGGTCTCCACTGTCGTGGTGTAGATGGTGAATCAACTTCACGGAAAAATCAGGTTGGGGGAGCAGGAATGCAACGGCCTCGTTGGCACAAGCGTGGTTGATGCGTTCGGCTGCTGACCCACCGTTCAACAACCCGTAGAACTTGTCAAGAACATCGTCTTGTTGATGGCCGACGAATGTGTTGATCCAGGAGTTGGCTGGTGTTGACAACATTGTCAACTAGAGCGCTTAACTAGACTAGTCTACTCCTCAACTATTCGACAGGTCGCTGCGACGGTCTCTCGTCAAATTCGCGAGTTGTGAGACGAGGGCACTCAGCTGATCTCATCCCTGGTCCTGAAGTTGCTGACCCGTGAACCGATCCTCGGAGGCTGCTCAGCGTTGAGACAGCCTCCGACGAGCTCATATGGAAGCTCGATTTGCAATTACGATGTGGTTTCGGAGGCCTCGAATGCCGTTCCCGACCGTACATCTGCGATGGTAAGTGAGGTCGTGAACGGCATGCGATGCCGTCCATCTAATCACGTCGGACTTTCTTGGGAAAGCTTCCTTCCATTCACGACGAGTGACATGGAAGGTTGCTTCCAGTCACATTGCGTGAGCTCGGCTTCGCGCCCTCGGCGCGCGTTTGCCGTTCGTCCTGCTCGTCGTCTGAAACTCCTACGACCATAGGGACGAAAACATTTCCGCTCCTCGTTGCTCCTCCCGTCTAGTTGGTAGAGTAGGCAAGTTGCTGGTTGGCCGTGGAATTCGGTTCCGTTAGTAACCCGGAGTCCACCTCTATCCCTAGTTGACATGCCTGCCGTTGTCGAAACTCAGGCGGCACGCCACCTTCAGTAGGGCAGCTCAACCCCACAAGGAGAGTGTGGGTTGGGCTGCGACGGCCTGAGTGGAAGCGCCAACTTGACCTCTCGCCGCAAAGTTCAGTGCCAGACCGGGTGCGCGGGGATCCTCGCGTGTCGCAAAGTCGGGGATGGTAAAGTAATCCTGGGAGATAATCATCCGGGACGAAACACCCGAGCTGAATTCCTGTACTTGGCGGCGGATGTAACGAAGGAAGGCGTCGCTAGACCAGCGGCCAATTAGCATGATCGTGTAGACGGGAACTCCGGCTAGATACATAGCCATGGCTGCACCAGAGCGTAGTGAGTGGGTGCCCACTTCGGCGGACTTGAAACCAAGAGTGTCCGCCCCCAGTACAGTGACCGCGCCCCGAATGGCCGTGAGGACATCGACTGAGGACACGACGGCTAGTTTCGTCTTGACGACGAAGGAATTTACAGGTGTCGAGTCGGTAACAGTCGGCTCCGCGCGTAAACGTGTGATAATAGCTGCCCATGCCTTGACGGGGCACATAATGGGATCGGCAGTGCAGTGCATGGTGACTGTCTCATCGCGTTGTTCATTCTTCTGGAAGATAAACGTGATTGAGACCGCATCGGCCAAGTGCAGGGCTGGATCGGTGTGCAAAAGTTCTTTTTTGTCTTTAAAAAAGCGAATATTGCGCAATTCCAGCAGCTGAGTTCGCCGTTCACCACGAACTTTGGTGTATTCGCACGAACGCATCGCAAAAAAGAAAGCGCCGATTGCCAACTGGGAAACTGCAACGTCGAGGGGGGCAGAGGCATGCTTTGCAATCCATCGCAGCACAGACGGGGGCAAGGCCTTCTGCGGTTGGGTACTCGGATCCATGTTTTTCATGCCTTTGAGCTGTCTGTCCAGAACGTAAAACAGTCGTCCGTGGTTGTCATGGATGGGGGACGGCAGTTTGTTAGCCCGGAAGGTCGATGCCACAGTGTCGAGGGTGGCCCGGACGGTGCCCGACTGCACGCCAGCACCAGACTTGTTAATTCGCTTAGCGAGACAGGTGCCATTTTCCCGGATGGCTGAGGCGAAACAGGAGATGAGCTTGAGTTGGTAATGGGGGGCGACGTCTTGCAAGAAGGGATCGTGTGCGAGTTCCACGATCGCAAGAAACTCTTGCCAAGCGCGCCACTGGCTGTTTCGCTTCTGGTGGGTTGACGACGTAACTGCTCCTTTTTGGTCGTCTTCCGCAGCCAGTTCCCAACGGTCGAGATGAGATCGACTGGAAGGGGGTAGAGCTTGAAAGAGCTGGGAGTCTGGGAAGGGAAACAATGTGAGAGAAAGGCGGCGATGCAGTCGTCAGACATGAAAAAGTCGCGGGAGAGGGAGTCAGCCACATTGTTTTCTTTGCCGGGGAACCATTGCGAGTAATGGCCGAGTTGGTGCTCGTGGAAGAACTTGGCCATCGCCCGTGCCACTGTGAGCTGGATGGGGTCATCGTCGCCGAAGGAGGAGTGGCGCATCCAGCCGGTGGCGGAGGTGCTGTCACCTTGACTCAAGAGGACTTCATAGGTCGCCATGGGTGGGCCGTACCGACGCTCCATCTCCAGGCCGATGTACGCCGCCAGGAACTCCAAGGTGTTCAGGGTGGCGCACCCAATCAATTCCGGGGGCAATTGGAAACGCCAAGCGACGCCTGATTGCAGGCAGTATCCGCCAAGCCCTTGCGGGCACGCATCAACGCGGATAACACGGGACGGCAGGCGATAGGTGAGCAGATCAATGGGGATGCCTGCGGCCGCCGTGTGGAGGAAGGCCACCCACAGAGTCAGGTCAGCCTTTTGGGCATTGGTGAAAGAGACAAAACCAGTGTTTTGAGCAACCGCCAAGGCTGCGTATAAGCGCCCGGTGAAGTGCCGGCCATGGGGGACCACGTAGGCGGCGTGGTTCAGCCGTCCCAAAAGGGTTTCCAGCTGCTGACGGCTGGCGCCACCGCGTTTTATGGTTTTGCGGAGGTCGCCTAACCAAGCCGTCAGTTTATCGGGGGGCAGAGCCACGGACATGTCACGGGCATTGACGAGCCAGCCAAGAATGGTCTTGCGCTCGGATGGGAGCGCTTCAGCAACGAACTTCTTCAAGGAGAGGAGGTCGTCACGAGGCAGGGACTCGTCAGGAGATACAGGGCGCCCGAGCAACGCCAGTACCAGGGGTATCACAGCCTGTGCGCGCTCCGCGTCGGCGTCAAGAAAGGCGCCGAAAATGTCATCGATGTAGCAGTCGAAGCGTGGGGCGTTCGTCTCCGGGAAAGGCACGCCCAAGGGGGCTGTCTCGACAAAAGGCTGAGAGGGGTCACATCCTGCATCGGCATCGTGGGCATCGTGCAGGAGGTGGAGATGTGGAGACATGATCAGTGATGGGTCCCAGTCCTGGCGGAGGACAAGGTCGTTGGCCAAGTCGGTCGCGACCTCGGAGATGTCGCTCCAATGGGATGGGTTTGCTGCCCCGCCGAAGGTCTGACGGAGGGCAATTAACAGCATGCCGGCGATAGTCACCATCGCCTGGATCGCCGTCGCGGCTACGAAATGCACTCGACGGTAAGCAGACTTGCAATCGGCCTTTGTCAGGAGAATCCTGACGCCAGGGTTATGGTACCGAAGTTGGGAAAGGTGGTGGATGAATCGACAGAAGGCGCGCCCAAAACGGCACGGGTTCAGTTCTTCGACCAACAGTCGGTTGTTGACACTCCGAGAGGCGCCGCGGATCACATTGAACGATTGGTCGTGCGTCAAACGATACTTGTCGATCCGTTCGGCTCGTTCGTCAATGGAAAATTGATGTACGATGCCCAGGGGAGCCAAGACGGCGCCGGGGATGAGAGTCGCCGCAACTGGGGGTAACGGTAGTTGCCACCCGTGCGTGACCTCGTCCTGAAGCATTGACATCAAACGGGGCGCATGCTCCATAGCTGACTTGTGATTGCCTCGTTCCAGCATTGCTTCGAGGTCCTGTTTCTGGGCGACCGGGTCCAACGGAAGCAAAGGGTAATCAGAGCCTACGGTGATGCGTTCGGCAAAGGAGGGCCACAAAGGATGGGTGTCCAGCAGTGGGGCTAGCAGACTGGCATCACGGAATTCAGACCCAAGCGTCACGCCACAAAACGGGTGGCTGTTGATTGCTGCTTCCAAACTGAAATCGTGTTGGCGCAGGATCTCCAAGTTGTGTTGAGCGGCCGCGTCAGTCCATTCAAACTGGAATAGCGGTGGGGAGCACGGCGGGTGCGGAGCCTCAATAATGTCAGCCAGCAACTCAGACAGAACCAACGGAGGAATGCTCGGCAGGAATGGGGAAATCGGAGGTAGGGTAAACGGAGGTGACGGTGACGACGCGAAGTCGTCGACGGGGGTGACACGGGGGATGTCGACGGGTGTGACAGGGGAGTTGTCGGCGGTGTTGACAGGGTCGGGCTTGTCGGCGGTGGTGACAGGGCTGGTGTCGGCGAAAGTGACGTGGGGTTTGTCGACGGGGGGGGCAACGGCATGGTCGACGAAACACGAGACGAGTGCCGGCTTACCTGTGGTGGAGCGGGGGCTGGCTGGGGCTGACTTGGAGAGGGAAAGGGGCGTTGCCACGGGCGCGGTAGGGGACAAAGACATGAAGAGACGTTCTCCAGCGGTCAATCGGGTAGAAGGCAGAGTCGTAGAGTAGTCGGTGGAGGCGGTGCTAGACTTTTTAGGTTTCTTACTGGCCGTACCACCGTGGTCTTCGGCTGGCCTCTTCTTTTTCATCTGGGAGCGGCATGTATCCACCCACCTGACCACCGCTTTTTGTTGTGTGGGCTCAGTTACGGGAAAATGTGATGCCGCACGGGGGCAGTTGGCGCCTTCGGTGCACTTGCCGTTGACGTGAAAACGGTAGCACATATCGGCGATCGGACACGAATCCATGTGCTGAATAAAAATTGTCCAATCGTCATTGCGGGATGGTGTGATGAAACGGGCCAGATTGACGGCTGGCGAAGTAGTGGAGTCGGCGGGTGGTTCGTGTTTGATACCCGCATCACCTCCCCCACGGATGGAAACTGTAGGGGGCGTCTGTAGCTTGCTGCGTAACGCCGGGCATAAACCAAGGCCCCAATCACGGGCGTCACGGAGGCTCTGGCGCAAGGGGTCAAACAGGAGACAGCTCTCATCAATCTCCGATTCGGACGTAGCGTCAGCACAGCTTTGAAGGAACTCTTGGATGCGGCGCTCCACATACCACCCGACTTTTGCTGGGAGCTCTGGGTCGCTCGCGGCCAGCGTGCGAAGGGCGTGTTGATAGTCGCCACGACTCAAAAATGTCACCCAAGACTTGAGGCAGAGGCATAAAAGTGAGTTTGCCCCCAACAAAAGTAGACAAACACCGCGAAAATTGTCAAAAAGCAGTTTCAATTCGGCAAAAGACGATGGGGACACGTGATACGATTTTGTCAGCTTGATGATGTCCTTGTCGCTCAGGCCGTTGGTGGAATCTTGCAATTTGAGTTGCATGCGTAGTGCATCGGTCTCCCCCACATCGTTCTCCTCCATAGGTTGGCGAAAACAGGAGAAGAGGCTAAACATGCCTGGTCGGGAAGTGAGGTCGGAAATCAGACTTCCAGTCTTGAGTGCAGAGCAAAAACCAGTCGGTAAGTAGACGTCCAACTTGGCCTTGGATCGTAACAGCCGGTGGAGGTGGTCACGCACGAATGAGGCATTGGAAAAGGCCAGGAGCTCCGCAAATGTAGGGTGAGGCGCTTGTCGGACGTCACCCGTATCAAGTCGTGATGAAGCGTGGAGAATCATGCGCTGTGTCAGGACTGGGAGGGCGCTGAACCCGGACTTCGACGACGAAACACCAGACGAATTGGAGATCTCAGTGGCGCGTTGGGAGTTCATCGTCGCGATCTCTGTGGCCACTCGACTAAGGGCTTGCCCGAGATCTGGAGGGATGTTAGACGGGACCCCGTTCGTCGTACCTTGTGCGAGGGGTTGGCTCAAGCACCGCTGTTGAACCCCCATCGTCCAGGAGGAGGCGTTGGCAGAGAGGGCTACTTGTAGCGTGATGGTAGTGGGTAGAATGTCGGGGGACCGGGCCGCTTTGTGAGTAATCCACAAAGTCTGTAATATAAACAGCAGCGACGTGCCCATCTTCTGAATAGTCTCGGTCACGGTACTCTTCGCACCTGGGGCCGCCCCTTGTGTTGCCACGGCAGATGCATGGATGACGATAGCTTTAGTAGCAAGGAGGCATAAGTGAAGGGGGTCGGTAGATCGACTGGTGAGGAGTACTTTCGTCAGGAATGCTGGAAGGGGCGTAAGCCAAGTGTGGGGTTTGAAGGCGCCGCAAGTGGTCTTAGCTGTGGCATTGGGCCCTTTACTGTCACTTGTTAATGCCGCGATCTCGTCGGCGTCAGTACAAGATTGGAACGCGTCCCACGTCGGGGCTTTGTATCCTTTCTTGACTTTGTCAAGAGCGTTGGCAGGGATGATCATAGGGGCCGCAATACCGTCTCCGCCCATCAGTCCCCAGAGCTCATTCGAGCCGGGGTGAAGGGGGTCGCCACAATCGTGATGTAAGTGGTGGACCAGCTTCACAGAGTAGTCTGGTTGCGGGAGCAGAAATGCAACGGCTTCGTTGGCGCAAGCATGATTGATGCGTTCGGCTGCAGACCCGCCGTTCAGCATACCGTAGAACTTGTCTAAGACATCGTCTTGTTGGTGACCAGCAAAAGTGTTGATCCAGGAGTTAGCTGGTTTGGACAACATGGTCAACCCAAACGCTTAAAGAAACTAGTCTAACTCTACTCAACCGTTCGGTAGGTCGCTGTGACGGTCTCTCGTCGAATTCACAAGTTGTGAGACAAGGGCGCTCAGCTGATCTTTTCCCTGGTTCGAGTGATGACCCGTGAACCGATCCTCGGGGGCTGCTCAGCGTTGAGACAGCCTCCGACGAGCTTATACGGAAGCTCGATTTGCAATTACGACGCGTCTTCGGGGGCCTCGTCTGCCATTCCCGAGCGCTCATCTGCGATGTTAAGTGTGCTCGTGAACGGCGTGCGATGCCGTCCAGCTAGTCACGTCGGACTTTCTGCGAAAGCTTCCTTCCTTTCACGATGGGTGACCTGGGAAGAAGCTTCCAGTCACATTTCGTGAGCTCGGCTTCGCGCCTTTGGCGCGCATTCGCCGTTCGTCCTGCTCGTCGTCTGAAACTCCTACGACCATAGGGACGAAAACATTTCCGCTCCTCGTTGCTCCTCCC
>JAVCKV010195712.1:0-16886 GCA_032274145.1 Herpochondria borealis | reverse complement strand
TCTTGCAGATGGAAACCTGCAAGTTAGAGGAGGTGAAGTTATTCCAACCACTCTCATGCAAGCTTCTGGAGAAGACGCATTGCCCAAGGCAGATACAGTGATTCTAGTCAATACACTGGAACATTGTTCCAACGCGGTGGCGGTGCTCAATAATGTCTACCAAGCCCTGAAACCTGGTGGAGTCTTGCTCTTTGGTGAGAGCTTTGCAACAGAATTACAGCTGCAAACGCCATTGAGCGACTCGTGCCATCCCATTCAATTACGCAAGTCCTTCCTGCTCGAATACTTGTCCTACTATCAGCCTCTCATGTCGTCACGTACGGGTGATTCTATTGAGGGAGTTCAGAATGCTGGCGCCAGGCAGAGCGTGTTTGCAATCGTTCAGAAGCGAGGCACTTGACTCGCTGCCTGCAGCCGAAACGTGCAGCAACGTTTCCACTGCATGCACGATTGTGTATCTTGAGAGCTTGACCAGAAGACTGTGCGTCTGAAAATCAATGGGATTCAGATTCAAGCGAGCCCAACACTTGGAACACCTTTCGCAACCTAATGATGGGGATGTGACGACGACACGAGTAGAAAGCACTTCTCGTCTCGTCGCGGGATGGGCGTGATAGCACTAATGGGGCACCACGTTGAGTGCTGAAGTCATCGTTTTGGTTGCTACGAAGACTGTGGATTGTTGTATGTTTGTGCTCTATTTCTGTTTTTAAAATTGTTCCCAGTCAGCCGTCGGCTTTCATCATATGTCCAATGTAACGAGCCTGCTCAAAGGCTCAAGGAGAACCGGGCAGACACGTGTTTGGATCGAGCCACCTTGGCTCCACGCTCAAAAGACGTTCGTAGGGGACGAAGAGCGCGTACAACTTCTACCACGACTGCCCGGTGGACACCAAACGAATCAAGTGAAAGGACGAGATACCCCAAGATGACATCAAAGTGTTGCTCGTTCAATCCCAAAATGAACAACCTCGCGAGAGAATCTACGACGGCCTCATCAATGGTTGAAGTATCATCTGGAACACCATGGGCAAGGGAAATACTGAAGAACTCCACTAGATACTCTTGTGAGGCATCCAAGTCTTGTTTGTTGACGAAGAACGAAAGGAAAGAGTCACTGAGCATGCGTTTTGATACTGCTTGAACAGCGGCTCTGATTATTGGCTCTCCGCCCAGCACTTTGTACAGGTTGAGTTGTTCATCTCTTGCCGGTGGAGCGGAAAACGAATTGTTGTTGCAGCTAGAAAGGTTGATTGTTGACATGTTGAATTTGAGTTTGAGTTACTTGATTTTGTGAGACAATTTTGAATCAATCTGCTACGACGAGAAGAGTCTATATTTCCCAAGCATTTTAGGCTGATATTGGGTCTAAACGAAATCCAGCTCAATACTGTGAGACAAAAACCTTGAGCTATGTTGAAGATTGTACAGGTGCATGTGCTGCATCAACGGCTGAGTTGGAGCTGCGACGAGAAGCACAGGGATGCCTAGCTAGACCGTTCACAACGAAATGTGGCCAGCGCTTGTGAAACCAGGTATCCGTAAGTAACGACCATCTTCCCAGGTACTCGATTGCTTGATGACCCCATATTGAGGGTCACAAAACTGGCATAATTGGTTGGGCTCCATGTTGCAAAACGAGAGAACAACACAAAAAGACACCCCAAACACACTTCAAAACTGTCTAATGTGGGAATGCGCATGTTTGTGGTTACACCCAGACATGGTTATCAATTTGGCAGGATGACCCAAGCACAATAGCAGGCCTGAAATGTAATAGTGTGCCGCTGGATTGAGTGATGATATAGCATTCTTTTCGGCAGAGCATGCTCTTGTCCCGTTACAAATGCATCATCCACGATTGAGTGTTCAGTATAAAGTGTGAGGCAGACTGCGTGAGCGCCAGAGGCAAAGCAGAATTCTTGATTTGAATAGATGTGTTTTATGTGCAATTGGAGCCCCGATAGACTCTTTCAGGTATCAGCATACATATGCTTTTCTCGATGAGAACATTAGGAGACAATTGCCGAAGAACTACTCTGCGGGAGTTAACGCACGCGGATTACGAGTGTGCATTGTCAAGGACGATGCTGAGCTCACGGAGGAAGACGACTCGTTTGTACAACTACAAACATTCGTTACATCCCCCCTCAGTGCCTATCAGCCAAGCGATCTTCGAGGTATAGTATGTGGGACCCTTCACAGAGTCAACCCGAGACCTTCCAGTATAACCTGTACACCTCGCTCGAAGAGAGCAGGTACGAAGCCCTCCACCACTACTCGGAACAGCTGGGATAAAAGAGGGCTCCTCTTCTTTGAAACGATGCCAACCAATCTACCCTCTAGAAGCTGTGAAAAACTTATTGAAAGTGGGGTACAAGTCGAGTGCTCTACTTTTAGAAATCCCTATTCTCTAGAGAGAGTTAGTAAGACCTATCTCTATTCGACCGTTTCATGGCTGTCTCCAGCTACTAGACACCCTGCAGTGCGGCAGAGCTACAATGCTGCAGGAGATCCTTTATTCTTGCTCCGTCGATTTTCTCCAGTGTGATTCGACGCTTGCTGTGACGGTGAAAACCGAGTTACCGAATCAACATCCCAGCTCATCCAAGTGGCATATCCCCAGCTTTTATAGCATGTCGAAATCATCTTTTTAAAACCCACGTACAGAGGCAAGTCAAACTGTTTCTCCAAGCACCTGAATCTCTTGGTAGCTCAATGGATAGATCTGACCAGATTCTATGCTTTAGTGGGGATCTTCACCTCAGTTGTGTGTTGCCAAGATTATGTGAGGGCTTTCTGCTCGTTGAATAGTTGCCACATGTACATGGCGAGCTAAATCCTAGTTAATAACAAAATGCACTTTTAGTTTCGAGCCAGTACTGAATCAGAGATCTTCAACAACGCGTCTCCAGTCTGAATAGTAGTGAGCCTGCACACAGGTTGCCCGGAAAGGAAACGCACCACCATCTTCAATGTGGACGCCCTTGGCATATCGTTCTTTTCGCTTGACCAGATAATTGAAATTGTCCTACGTCGCTCTTGCGTTTTTAATTGGGGCGATAAATCGTTTGCCCCAAACTTTGCCAGTATGAGACCCACCATCTTTCAAGTCCCACGAATCTTCGATGGGACCATCCGTTCGTTCGGCCTCTACTTTCAAAGTATTTTCCCGAGCCGCTGGTTGGAATAATACGCGTGTGACACGGCGAGATTGCTTCCAGGTCCATAATTTGACAGCTAGGTCTAGCTCTTAGCAAGCTTGTTTGTGTCATCACTCAATCATGTTCCATCTCAAGGTTCCATGAAGTCATATGCTATGCCGTACGCCATTCTACAGCAGGGGGGTAGGATAGTGTAGTTACTCATTCTCAGCCAATCATTTCGTGGGGGCAGTATCTATTACCAGCAGGGGAAAACCAAAAAGGGCAAGGCTCAAATCAAAACGTGTTCTGGAGTATCATTTTGGATCTTTTTTTGCTTCGTGGCGTTTTTCGTTTGAAGTGAAAATCACCATCACTTCACCATAAAACCTGTTTGTACCCTCCGTTCATTCTCCCAGGTGTTACTGTCATGAAGCTGTTGCGATCGGTCATCCTTCTGGGATTCTTGCAAGAGTCCTCCAACGCCTTTCTGTCCGTTCCGCAATCCCATGGCAGAACTACTGCCGCCGAGTCACAACTATTTGCCATTGTCGACGAGGTTTCCGATCAAATGAAAACCGCAATGAGGGCCAAGGAGACCGTCAAGTTGAACACCATTCGACTTATTCGTGCGGCCTTTGCCAATGCTGCCATTGATCTCAAGGTCGATGCTTTGTCGGATGATCAAGCTGTGGATGTCTTGCGGAAGCTTGCCAAAATGAGAGTGGAAGCCATTGACATGTACAACAAGGGTGGTGCCACGGATCGTGCCGAGGCTGAACAAGCGGAACTTGAAATTCTGGAGCAATGGTTGCCATCATTGGCGGATGAAGAACAAACACGAACATGGGTGGTGGAAGCTATTGAAGCAGCTGGTGACCAGGTCAATGTTGGAAAAGTAATGGGGGGCTTGATGAGGGCTCACAAGGGCGAAGTGGATGGATCCTTGGCACAGAAAGTTGTCAAGGATGAAATCTCGAAGTTGTAAAGCTATACTAGTACGGTATCATCATTCGATTGACGAGCGCAAAAGGTGGCGCTGTAAGCTATGTAGTTCACAGCTGTCTTAAAAACGATAATCTCACTCTTCTTTGGCGCTTCGCCCCACACTTGTCTTGCAAGGACAGGACAATAGCCATCTATGACGGTACCAGAAGACGACCTGGAGGTCCCCCGTCAGTAAAGTACTGTGCGTATTAGAGCGTTGTGCGTTTTTACACAGAGTGGCCTAGCATCCGAGCCAGTCGTGCATCACGAGACCAGTCACATTTCACTGCTCTTGTGGTCGGGAAAGTGTAAGGTAGGCATCAGGTACCTGGTATGACGTATCCAATCCAACGCGACAGAGCGCAAGATCATTCTTCTCATTGTGTTCTCCAACAAATGAATCTGGCCATGGTAGGAATCTTAGCACGCCCATTGGTAGGTTCCCCGTTTCACTTCAATCCATGTAACACATCGCTGTGCAACACCTTCGTTGCTAAGCAACGGGCTTATCAAACTTGCCTCCAAGCTCTGTGAAATGGATCCACCCCCGATGGTTAAGGAAGTCGTCAAACCATTCCTTGGGACGATCGAATTCTCCAACGGTGTCTATTGTTCGTGACATTGGCTGTTTTGTAGGGATGTGCGACATAGAGGGTAGTTGGTTGATGGGCGCCCTCAGTATTACAACAAGTGTATTCTGTTGTAATTTGTGTATAATGGCGACAATTAGCGAGACAAAGCACGATCGGGACTTGATGCCGACAATTTTATAGCCAATAAAGTGGTCTCAAATTGGAAAAATCGTCACAAAACACTTCCAACTTCCTTCCGTCATGCAAAGTTCATCGGCGACGAAAGCATGGGACTGGATCATATGCTCTATGAGTTGGGCTTGTTGTCGCTCTTCTTCAAGACAAGCCTCGCAGCCTCAGCAGGCGGTGGAGGGGAGGAAACTCATTGATTACACCCAACAACGCGCCAACAGAGGAGAAATGCAATCACAGGACGATTATCGATCGAGCTCTAACATCACCTGGCTTAAACTTCGTGCCGACGATGTTTCAACTTGTAATTTAGACCCAGCCAACAGTGATTCTCGTCGAGCAGCACCAGGAGGACAAGACCTTTCCGAGAATGATACACTGCTGTCAAGTCGCTCAAATGTGGTGACCCAGGGCTGTATTCTTGATGACCCCGATGATACACCAACTGCAGATGCTCCCCACAATCAGCTTGAGGAGGATCAGCAATCGGATGAAAGTCCAGTCAACTTTTTTCTCAAGGTCCCTCGAGGAGGGAGCAAGACACTTCAGCGGCGCCCTAGGAGCAACTTAAGGGAGATATTTCAACGAAAACCCCCGACTCGGAGGGCTAGTGTCATACAGTCAATCCTTTCCAATCCGAGTCAGAAATAAGCTCGCCACTGTTGCAAGTGTCATAATCGTGGGAAATTGTGAGACTATGTGCCAAAATGTTGCTCGTCGTGTAGCTACCGCGAAGTGATAACCCCGTCAAAATGTGTTGAAGCTTAGCACAGCATCGAACATTTCAAACGTGCATAGAAACGCTACCATGTGTCGACGGTTGATGGTTTCCACACACTGCCAGCACACGATACTCACGTGGTGATGATAACTACTAAAACACACTTCCCCAGCACCTAAAAGTACTTCCAGCATCAGCGAAGCAATATCGTACAAATGAAAGCCGAGGATGACACAAGGTACATAATAGTCTGGTCAACACAGAACTGGCGCTACATCGTCCAATGTTCGGCTAACTACCAGTTTAGTGATATTCTCTAGTTGCAGATTAAGCCTATATTACGAGTGCATGGAGGAGTCCAGTGATGAGCTCATATCAGGCTGACTGGACTTGCTGGTACTACTTAGAGCGCTTTCGGTACATGCTCTTCCATCGCGCGTGCGATAGAGACGGCAAGAAGGAGATACGTGACTCTGCGAATATGCTCTCGGCTTGCTGCTACGTTCATGTTAGACCTCTTCTTTCCTGGAAATACTCAATCACAAGCAGTGCACTTCTATAGTCGTGGCTCGGATAAAGTGTGCAAGAAGCGCTACACCAAGCCACCAATCGTGAGGGTTGAAGCGAAACATTATGATCTCATGGTGGCGCAAACACCATCGTTCTAGGGCCCGTGAGGTTCGGTTGAACGTCGCATTATAGAGTTTCGTTCGTGTGGTGTTGTGTCGCTCGAAAGATAAATGCGTAGAGTGAAACGTGAAGGCCGTGACACAGAAAGGAACAAGTCATAGTTAGCCAGTTGGTGCATGGCTAGTAGAGAACGTCTCTACTGAAGCAACTCTCGTCGCTCATGAAGTTGTTTGAATAGAAAATCGGGAATCTTATTGTTTCGTGCGCTCTGTAGTGTGAGAGCGCTTGGCTAGTTTGTCGAACGTCACAGTGAGAGTTTCGTTGGATGTGGCGATGAGGAGAGAGTCATCCAATCGGCGTGGGAACAAATATGATGTCGCAGTCTTCTAGCATCATCTTGATCAACGGTAACTTAAACTGTTTCTCCAAGCATGGACGAACATCTTTATGACCGGCAAGAGTGTTGAGCAACCGTAGCACTTGGAGCAGTACATCGTTATCATTCTCATCGAGCCTTTCCTTGTCGAATCTGGCCACAACAATGC
This sequence comes from Herpochondria borealis, assembly GCA_032274145.1. NCBI lineage: Eukaryota > Rhodophyta > Florideophyceae > Ceramiales > Ceramiaceae > Herpochondria > Herpochondria borealis. The sequence goes on along the minus strand of JAVCKV010195712.1, from coordinate 10,096 downwards.
CATTACAAGGATTATTGAGCATGTGGAATCCGTTGTCGTCAACAAGGACAAAGCGTTTGGGATCGACTTTGATGTCAAGGGAAAGAACGTCCTTGCGCAAGTCGTTCTGTGGCCCCGTACAAGAGTCACGATACCAACGCTTCGTAAAGATGGTGCCCATAGGGTCCAGTCGGTTCAAGATACAGTCCGCGTAATCTTTCGAGGCCGCCGTGAAAATATTGACTTGAGCGAAACGAGTCGAAACTTGCTGCAAGAAGAAGTCCAAGTGGGGGCGCTTGTAAACCGTTATCTTGCGACCTTCGCCATCAGACTCCAGAGTAGAGATCAAGACGTTCTCGCCTTCGGCTTCCTTTCCATCATGATCGTCAAGAATTTCCGTGAAGATGAGCGTGTTGTCCATATCCAAGAAGACGACAAGATCCTCTTTCTTGGTTTGATCCTCTCTCGTGGCGCCCACTCGAGAAGGTGGGTTCAATCTGCTCTGTCCGAGTCCCATAGTTCAGTTCAACCCCTTGGTTCAATCGGTAGATCTGAATGGAGTGATGGTTCGATGCGAAGCGATGGGTATTCACTTTGACTGTGTGTCGCTTTCGAGCCAAACGAGAAAATGACCTTCCATGGATGGGTGAAAACGGCTTGGATTGCCCAATAATAACGGTCTTTGAGTCTTGCATCACTCCGTCAGTCACACTTCTCGTCCATGATCACGAGATCAAAGAAAGAAGGCCTACCCAATGGTCCTGGGTTTTAACGTAGTAGACTTATAATATGGTCACGGTGGATCGCTCAGCATAGAAGGTCGTTATCTAGCGAATCCTCCGTTTCGCCAGCACTATTCTCCACCTAGCAGTGCCCTGAGCAAGGGCTTCGTTGAATCTTGCAAGAGTTTTACCAGCCTTATCCCCAAGGCCATGTGAAATTGTGCCATCTTCGATTTTGGATTGTTTTTGAAAGAAGTCGTTGATCAACTTCTTAGAGCAATCAAACTCTACAACTGTTGTCGGGTTCGTGTCGACGTACTTGTTGTGTAGCCGAAGGTACGATTCACAGTATTGTCTCCCTTCCTGGTCACGAGTAATTGTTTGGTAGGGTTGCGTGGAGGGCAATTGGTTGTTTTCGTGCAGATAGGCATACTCTGTATCTCCCATGTGTCGATAGCAAAGGACTCTTTCTTCGTCCAACAACAGTTTACTCGGCGCTTGCAACCAAGCAGACGACGACCCCTTGTGTGTCACGTCCACCAACTCACCCAGCGACAGTAATTCCTTTTCGTGTCCCAGAAGTTTCGCCTTTCGCTTGGACATTGTGTAGTTGGCTATTGTGTTGCTGCTTTCGTGAAAATGTGAGAAGGGAGATTGTAGAGAATCGCCAAGGCTCCGAGTCGTGTCATGATCAAGTCCACGTTTCTGGTACACTGTATGGCCATACCACTATTTCTATGTCCACAGAGGCTTATTGTGTATGGCTAAATTGTTCGCAAGAATGAAAGGATCGCGGCTTACCTGCAACTTTCGAACTTTGGGACATAAAAATTACAGGTTTGGATCTCGGAATCATATTCCTTGAAGCCAGCGTTGTTTTAGAGTCATCAGCCTCTACATTTCATTGAATTGATCTTTTGAGACCATCCCATGACGCCCTCGTCGCTTTTGCTCGCTATTGCTATCTTGTTTGTAGGCGCTGTGCGTGCGCAGCTGCAAGCCTTCAAGGAAGCTGCCCCTCCGGGACTTCACGTTGGTAGTGTCTTTCATGGATACGGTGACACCTGGGACGAACCTGACTACCAAAACCTCGCCTTGAAGCACTTTAACATTATGACTTCTTCCATCTACCTTCCAACCGTCTGGAGTGATCCTTCTCAACCAATTGACGTGTCTTCCTTCACTGAAGTGGCACAGTTCCTCAAAGATCGAAACATTTTGGTTCATGGGCACTCTTTGCTCTATCCAAGTATCGCAACGTTAACCACCTGGTGGAACGACCAGCCTTTGGAGGACGTGGAAAACAACATGCTCGACTACATGACTGCTGTTGCTACTGCTGGAGCAGGCCTTGTCTACTCTTGGGATGTTGTGAACGAGGTAATGGGCGACGATAACAACGATATGGATGAGGATGGTGTCCGCAGGGCACAGTTTTCCGGGGAAGCTATCAAAGAATATTCAGCGATGGGACAAGATTATATTCGAAAAGCTTTCCAGTTTGCACGTGACGCTGATCCGGCCGCAAAGCTCATGCTCACCGACTATGGTTGCGAAGAGGACTCGTCAGACAACGACAACGAGAAATCTGATCGATTGTATCGCTTCGTTTCAAAACTTCTCGCTGAAGGAATTCCGATCGACGGCATTGGCTTCCAAGTTCATGTGGGCTCTGAGGGTAGCAATCCCAACTATGTTGCCATGGCTCGCAACTTTGAACGTTTCCGAAAGCTGGGTCTCTTGCTCTACATTACCGAAATGGACGTAATCTCGTACTCCACTCTCGATCCTAAGAATGCTGATAAAGAAATGCTAACCTATACAGCGCGCTATCAATCACGAGTTTATACTCGCATCTTGCAAGTTTGCATGGAGGAACCAGCCTGCCAATCCTTTCGATTCTGGGATTTTGCAGAATTCAACTCCAGAGTGCCTGATCTCCGATACTCTTGGTTGCATCCCATCACTTTTGATGAGAATCGTTTGGGGATGTACACGTATCCTACCCCATTTTGGGACATTAACCCGGGCAACTTCAGACCCAAGCCTGCTTGGAGATCGATGATCAAGACCATGTTGGATTTCAACTTGAATGAGGGTGGCGTGTATCGAATGACATCGGATTGGAGGACAATGAATAGCTACCTTGGACGCGGCGGCGTAGAGAACGGTCAAGGAGGTTGGACGCCAGGATCAGACGTATACCTCGATGAGCTCGACGACAACACTATGTTGTGGAAAAGCTTGAAGTGGAGGCTGGAACGAGTCGCTGGCACAACAAATATGTACCGTATTAAGAACTTGTGGGCAGACGGTTACCTCTCACGAGAAGGAGTTCAGAACCCCGATGAAAGCTGGACTGCACACCAGACCGTTGCAGTATATGACACCCTTGGCTTGAATTGGTGGAGCCAAATGTGGATTATTGAATATAAGAGTGATGATAGCTTCACAATTCGAAGCCGCTGGAGCAATGGAAACGACTACCTCACTCGCCTTGGGTCGTCAAATGAAGCAGGTGGTTTCGACCCAACGAATGAAGTACGGCTTCAGTCTGACCAGGACTACTCATCTCAGAAGTGGTATCTCGAACGTACGTTATAGTCAGATGGACGATCATTGAATCCCTGCGTACCCCTTCACTCTACATTACTTAGCATGAATTGTGTGAATGACTTCCTTGGATAGGTTTCCAAGCAGAATCAACGGTTAAGTTGTTATTTCCACTTCTATCATTCTCGTCAGATTCATCGTGGGCTATATTCCAGGCGTGAAGGCGTTTTACGTACGACAGCCGCTCTGGGCGGCATCGGCGTAGATAGCGCTACATCTCGCGTTTACGATCGAATCCATACATGCATGGGATCTATTTTTAATGACTAAACTGTCTCTTGTCTCCTGCCTTTTTCTGCCCATATGGGTTCGAGGCACTAAAGCCGTGTCCCGACTTGCCTTTACCTCCCTTGAACTGCTGCTTGCGACCTTTGGCACTAAAGGCCAAGTCGACGCGCGGAGGCACCGTGAATCCAAATGCGAGGCCAACAGCTGCAAGATCCAACTCGTGCACGTTGAAGATATCACGGTGCGAATGGCTCGCATACGCCAGCAGGTAGCTTCTGTAGGCATCCTTGGCGGCCTTGTTCAGGTAGTAGTTCTTCTCAATCAATCGCTGCAGCTGACTTTGAACATTGGCAACCTTGTTGGTTGGGAATTCGTACTCGTTCAAGGTGACCTTAGCGGCCTTGAGGTATCGAAGGAAGCCAGTTTCTTCAGGGGTAAGAAACAACAAGGCTCTACCAGAACCTTTGGCACCACGTGCAGTACGACCAACACGGTGAATGTACTCTTTTGGATCATCAGGAGGATCGAATTGAATAATCCAATCAACCTTGGGGATATCCAAACCACGAGCTGCCACGTCGGTACACAGGAGAGTTCCCGTCTCACTCTTGCAAAATTGGAAAAACGTGGTGGTACGCTTGACTTGCTTTTGACGTCCGTGGATATCCATCACGTTGATATCAATGTAGTTCAGTAACTCAGCATGAAATTTGACAGAGTTACAGGATGAAAAGAAGACCATGATTTTCTTTTTCTTGTTTCGTTTCAGGAACGAGAAGAGCAGCAAGAATCTCTTGTCGGACGGACACGTGACATATCCTTGCTCAAGTCCCGCGGCAGTTGCCTGTAGCGTTTCGCTGGGGACCTCAACATAAATAGCAGTCTTGTTATTCATAGACAGACGAGCCAAGTCTTCAATCTTCTTTGTCTGTGTTGCAGAAAATAGCATGGTCTGACGTTCCTTGGGGAGGCACTTCAGAATCGCACGCAAGTCGTCTTCGAAACCTTGCTCCAGAATGCGATCGGCCTCATCCATGACGAGCGCAAGCAGGTTGCGATAGACAAACCCCTTGGTATTTTGAAGATGGTCCAATAGTCGCCCTGGAGTGCAAATAATGATGTTGACCCCCTTGGCAAGCTTTTCAGCCTCGGTTCGGCGGTTTGCCCCTCCCATAATGAGACCATAGGTCTGACTGTGCTTTCCATAAGTACAGAGTTCCTTGCAAACTCCATAAATCTGCATTGCTAGTTCTCGGGTTGGAGAAATGATAATGGCTCCTGTTCCGTTGCGCGTCGAGAACCTCGCCTTGTGCAAGACTTCCAAGGTTGGAATGAGAAAGGCCAAGGTCTTTCCAGAACCAGTCTTGGCAGCACCAATCAAATCCTTTCCAGCCAAAAGAGATGGAATCGCCATACTTTGAATCTGTGTCATCCGAGTGAACCCCAAGCCAGTAAGACCATTCTGTGTCGCGTCCGAGAGTGGAAGGCCTGCAAAGGTATCCTTGTCGTCGGAGTAAAAGTTGGGCTTTTCCTCGTCGCCAGTAGCAGGGTCTTTCTTGACCTTCTTGGTCTTTGGCTCATCGGATTCTTCAGAGGTTCGCTTTTTCTTTTGCTTGCTGGGCTTGGCCGATTTATTCTTCTTCTCTGGTTCTTCCTCTTCCTCGTCACTATCCTCGTCACCGCTCTCGCTGGAGTCTTCTTTGCTCTCTTCGTCATCATTCTCGGGTTCCTCCTCTACCTCTTCCTCCTCGATTTCCTCCACGGGAGGTGGAGGGGCCTCCTTCTCTACCTGCTTCTTGACCTTCTTGTTCTTGCGATTCTTTCCCATGGTAGCAACAAGTAAAAGAACAAACAACCTTGGCTATTATTTTGTGATGCAAGAAAGCGGGTTTTGCACATTTTGGTTGGCCTTCGTTAGTTCGTACCTTTTCTCAAAATAAGATTCCGCTTCGTGGACCGTTTGTCGTAACATGAAGGAATCGCTTATTTCGTTTCCAGCACCTGCAAGTCCCGCAACGGTAGCCAGTAGATTTTCAGATCTCACTCCGACAGAAAAACAAGCGACGAGACAACAAGCGAAAGCATGACGGCCAACGCCACACCCAAGTGTCAAGAGTGCAAGGAAGCTCCATCCCTCTATCAATGCCCTTGTTGTTCGAGACGAACGTGCTCGTTGCAGTGTTGCAAGTCTCACAAGGACCGAACAGGATGCAATGGCAAACGAGATCGGACCAAATTCCAACGTTTGGAACAAATGGACGACACGACTGTCAAGTCTGACTTTTTCTTTCTGGAGAATGTGCTGCAAACAGTCAGTGGAAGCAAACGACTGTTGAAAGAAGTGGGGGCGGCGCGTGGGGGTGTGCCACATTGTTTGGTGGCACCAGCAGCGGCGTCAGCTGAGGTGGAGGAAAAGGACGAACAGCAGGGTCCAGCGAAAAGACCCAAAAGAGGCGAGAATAACAATCTACCACCAAAGCTGCGCCGGCTTGTGCAGCTCGCAAAAGAACGAGATGTTACTCTGTTATTGATGCCACCTGGTATGAAACGACACAAGTCGAATACAACACACTTTCAGGCGAAAACAGGCACTATAATCTGGAAAGTTGAGTTCATATTAGGTAACTCGACGGTAACCTCGAATAAGGTATCCGAAGAATCAACAATACTGGAAGAGTGGAAGAAGCACAAGAAGGACGGCGATGTACATTTCCTGCTCAAGAAGCTACCGTGTCCAGCCAACAAACCGCAATATGTTGAGGTTGCAAAAGAATCAACGTTGAAAGAGGCACTCAGAAATATGACTGTGATTGAGCATCCCACAATCCATGTGGTAGAACCCAAAGACATGCAGAACTATCCAAGGCTGATTGAAGAGGTGGAATCAAAGCTAGAGTCTACGTAGGATCTCCAAATGTTAACTCGAAATCTCTAAAATTTGTGTAGTACGAAGCAGCCACACACACACACTTACTTGCTGGCAACTTCATTGAATTCATTGGGCAATTTCATGTGTTCTACTGTCAATTTGGAGACTGTCTTGAAGTTGGGATGTTCAGCCGATTGCATGAGCATAAAGGCTGCTGACTGAGCCGTCGTTAGCCAAGCACCGGCTTGACTGAGTCGTTGCAGTGCAATTTCTCGATCGTAGGCCTGTTGTGAACTCACACCATCCACGACAATGTGGACATCGTGACCTTGTTCCAGTAGATCCAGAGCCGTTTGCTGGACACAAACATGTGCTTCAATGCCAAACAACACATACGATGAACGATTCAACTTTTCAAGATGCGACGTCATGTCGGGACCGCACAGCATCGAGAAGATTTTCTTCTCAAACATTGGTGTCCTGGCTAGATCTTCAGCATCCGCAAAGCACTCTGCCACGGTAGGTCCAAACACCTTGGTGTACTGCTGCGTTGCTACAATTGGAATGTCCAGCGCCTTGGCGACGGACGTCATGTACTGCGCCGTGCGTACAACTGTCTCGCCCTTGTACACAAGTGGACGGAAGCGATCCTGAATGTCACAGAGTAAGAACGCAGTATGCTCGGGCTTGAGCTTGCCTACTACGCGTTTGGCGGCTGACAGGGACATTGTTGATTCAGTTGTTGATCTAGAAAGAGATTGTAATGTGGTCGCGCAATTTGTGAGCAAAACAATTCATTCGAATTCCTTCCTTAAACGGCACAAACAAGAGAGAACGGAATCTTTGCGACGGCCCTCACCTCCTAGTGATGATTCTCGCATTTACGATAAATGCTGAACTCAAACTGACCAACAAGCACAACAGCAGTACAAAGAGAGTGGTTTTCATCGATTCCAAGTACAGGTGTGTCGATTTCTCTCACCTGAGCTTCTTTTGTTCAGGTTCAATGCTTGACATGGGACTGTCGTCTCGCGTTTGGGAACTTCAAGAAGTTGGTGTCATTTTCGTCTGCACGTCTATCAAAGATCACATTTTTGTTGGCGATGATGTATGTTTCCAAATCTGGTCATCGAACGCCCACCTCACCCTCTGTGCCTGAATCAAAGAAGAGCAGAACGTCTTGCAGCTGAGCATGAATATAAGCATTATCCTCATTACTCTCATGTTTGCTCTTCAACCCTTCATAGTGTCTAGTGTTCGTAAGAACATGTCCTTCTCCCTTGTTGGAAAACAAATAATCAAGCCCATCCACAGGCACTATCTGCGCCTCCTCTCCACGCAAGGTGGCAGCTCCCCGACCGGGGGTGACTCGAAACTCTACGAAGTGTCTGTCTGTGCCGTCCAGGGCGGACGATCCTACATGGAGGATGAGTACTTTGTCAATCAAGCTGGAAACTTTGGTGCCGTGTTTGATGGGCATGGAGGTCCTGCTGTCAGTCGCTACCTACGTCAGAATTTGTACGCCAATCTCCAGTCCGTGGCAGCGCCCGGAGCAGTCTTTGAACACCAGAAAGCTCTCAGTTCAGCCTTGCACAAGGTGGACACGGAAGTGCAGCATGTCAGCCATTGGAGCTTTCAAGGATCTACTGCTGTCGCGGCTTGGATCTTGCCAGAGCAAACCTTGATTGTCGCCAACATTGGTGACTCGCGGGCTGTTCTGAGCCACAATGATACCTCGGTCGAGCTGACGCAAGATCATAAACCGAATGCTCCCAAAGAAAAGGCTCGGATTGCGGCTCGCGGCGGTAAAGTCGTGTGGTCTGGACTTACGGACCGCGAGGGTCGCCCCGTTCCAGATCACGGTGTCTATCGTGTCAATGGGAATCTGGCGCTGTCTCGCGCTGTGGGTGACCGGTCAGAACGACCGGCCATATCCGCGGAACCAGAATTTACCGTGGTCAGTCTCGACGAGAACGCACAGTTTGTCGTGTTGGCGACAGATGGGCTATGGGACGTCATGACCAGCGAAGAGGTTGTGTCCTTTTGTCACTTTAAACTTCGAGCCCAAGAAGATGCTCAGATGAAGCAAATCATTCAACGGAAGATGGCCGAGTTTCTCGTGGCAGAAGCGCTACGACGAGGAACTGTGGACAATGTGACGGTTGTCATTCTGTGGCTATGATGCGGTGGCTATGTGGACAATGCGTCGGTTGTCAATCTTCTACGGCTATTATACGTTGGGAGTAGCTTTACAAGGATCCTCTCCCCATGCTTGCAGGAGTTGCTTGAAGTATTCAGGCGATGACACATAGACATCCCTCGACTTGAGCATGTACTTCAGTATCCACTCTGCGGAGCCCTTGGCCTGGTCAATGATAAAGTTGCGAATCTCAGTATGGTTCGAGTGACAGATATCAAGTTTGATACTCATTGCATTTGCCCACTGCTCGGCTGTCAAATTCTTGCCAGGTTTTCGCCAGATATTTATTGGAGGAAGGATTTCGGGAAGACCCAAGAAGCTCGATAAGTCCTTGCGCATGTCAAGCAATCGCAATTGATCATCATTCACCCTCAGCTGTTCAACGTGATATAGAAAAACTTTACCTCTCACTGGATGAACTCGTAGTTCCTGACCATGTTGTTTGAAATAGTTGAGCTCCTCCCCCTCGAGTGGAGTCTTGCCAAGGTTGGCTAGGTGTTGATGAAAGCGTGCTCGGTGGGTACACACATGTCGAGAATACTTCTTGCAGACTCCCACGAGCTCCTCTGGCGGTGGCATTGGATTGTTGTTGAATACCCGAAAGTTGTAAAAACTTTCAAACCACCGCACTGGGTGTCGTAGGCCAACTAGATAGTTCACGTGGGGCAAGTACTTTGTATACTGTCCCAACGAATATTCATTCTCCAAATCACGAGGACACTTGATCCCTCGCTTGTAGTTCCCCTCTGGTAGTTCTTCGTACATATCTCTCGCCAGCTTGGCCTGTCGACCTGTCCCAAGTTCACACCTTTCCTTCTGCGCCACTTTTGTGTATGGACTTGCATCGAGGTACTCCATCATGGTGGAGGTTCCGCATTTGGGGAAACCCACAATGGCGAAGTCAATCAGAAAGTCAAGGTCTCCCGACACGTTATACTTCCCCGTGACAACTTTTTCAAGAGGAGGGAAGGTACTGGAGCCTGCAATGTCTACCTTGTCCGAAAAACCGTGCGACCCCGTACCAGTCTTGGAGAGTAGCTTTGCTCCTGGATCAGGATGTTTTTCTTCTTTGGTACGGTCCACGAGATTCTTCTTGGGTTTGGTCGCTCCTCTATTCAAACTTTTGTGCTTGTCCATTATATTGCCAATCACATCTTCTGGGTTGTTTAAATGCTTTTGCTCTTGGGCAATATGATAGTGTGACCAAGTTACAAGAGCCCAGAGTATGGCAATTGGAAACAAGAGCAAAAACTTGACGGCAGTCGAGGAACAGATTGCTCGCTTTTTCCGTCGTTCCACAAGTCCTATTCGTGCCATCTTTCTTTCAAGCGAAGTCAGACCGAGCAGATTAAAGTTTGATGGGGCGACAGTGGATGAGATGAAGGTTGTAAGGGTGCGGGGATGGTCTTCTGTCTTTCATTTGAAAAAGAGGTGATGACCTTTTCTTTGTGGAGATTAGCTGCGTGGAAGCAATACGAAGCGCGT
>JAVCKV010195601.1:0-16892 GCA_032274145.1 Herpochondria borealis | reverse complement strand
AAGCATGCTACTACCTGGTACTCCAGTACGTCACTGACTACTGTATTAAAATCATAGTAATCGGTAGAGCTTTCTAACGCACAATCAATATATGTAGCATACTAGAAAGTAGTCCGACTAATCCGACTACTAACTGCCTGCATCAATCAGATCATCCACGATGAACTTCGCCAAATTGCTCTACAATCGGCAAAGTGAAAGTTGCACAACTCCCCCACCTGGATACATGAATAGTTGCATTGCATTGGATTGGATCCGACTGATCTGCATGAAGAGCGTCTCCATTGGCAGCGCTTTGAAAGTGAACAATGGCTGCATCATTTTTGTAATATTGAAAGAGCTCAGACCATCAAAATGGTGGGGCTAGCACTTTAGAGGTAAAGAAGTACTTTGCTACTCCCTCAGTCCCAAATCAAATAGGTCTTTGGCATTTTGGGGGCAGGGCCACCCCCAACGCATGACTGCATGCATATGTTGCTATGAAGAATCTACAACAAACCTGAAACATCCTTGGTCAAAAAAACTCTTATTTAGGTAAACATAAAACTATTTTCACTAGGTATAAAACTTCGGACATCCCTAACAATAAGAACAAAACATGTAATTTTTGGATATTTATACCGTTGGTAATTGCATGTGGTAAATGTCACATCTTAGGAACATTTCTGTTGTGAAAAACAGTCAACAGCCTCCCACAGCAACTCTGCTCTTATTCTTACTTCCCCTTCAACCCTCCTCACCATGATTTGCTCTGTAGTGATTGTTCCCTTTACCAATGCACAAGTGCTGCACATTGACATCAACCTAATAACCTCTTTGGTGACATGCTTCAACAACAGTGATCATTGCTCCAATAATTGGGAGTTGTGTCACCTGCTGTAGCAAGGGGGTAAACTTGTGATCAATTTTAACACACAAGACTAAGTGCTCGACCATTACATATATCCATATAGATCTTCGTGTCTTGTGATCAAGAATTGATTGGTCTCTAGTGACGTCCAATTTCTGTAGAAATTGGTGAAAACATGTTCCAAATGACCAAAAGACCTATTTGATTTGGGGCAGAAGGAGTAGTAACTTGTGAGGTTTCAAATTGTCTTTAAAAAGAGTAGACATGTGATAAACAAAAGCTCGACCAATTCAAATTCTCCTCCAAGCTTCTGGGTATGTGAAAATGCTTGAACACAGCCAGTAACCGGTAGGAAAACAACAAAAATGTCAGTAACCAGTAGACACTGCCAGTAATCAGTAGGAAAACAGAAACAATGCTTGACCACATAGCACCACTATGTATGGGGCATGCGTATGCCCACCCAACTGCACTCCCATAAAAGTTAGCATACAAATGTTAGAGTCACCTCCCTCACTATCTCATCCTTGCATCAACCACTGATCTTGGTTCCCCGGAACATGTCTTCTTCGTGCAATGCAAAAAAGCACCAGTCACCATGACTGTTTCCAATTGTTGACACGATTTCCCCATCCACTGATTACCTTTTTGTCCCACCATCTCAACATCATCTAAATTATAACTGCAATCAGTTGCTATGAGCTTCATATCTCTGTAATTGATGTTTTCAACTAGAAATACGACTTGTTCATGTCAAAAACAATGGGGAATGGCGGTAGTCATTTGGACTACAATGGAGTTTCATTATGTCAAATAGTGATTGTGATAGAATGATCCATAATCATCTGCTTGAAAATTTGATCTAAGTGACTATTCAACAAACAAATCAGGAAGAGCTACTCATGGTTGAATACCAGTAGGCACCATGATTGCACAATGCCGTGTGGTGAAGAACAGAAGAGCAACCACACAAAAAGTTCAAAGTTGAAGAGTAGATCACAAGTGGTTAACTGAAAAGTCCCAATAACAAGGGCTGAAAATCAAAAAAGAGTTTGCTACAGATATCAGCACCATTTGACCACAACACCCCCATGTGTTTGCTTGTTCATTGCTATAGTAGGAAGGTGATTGAACCGTCAAGAATCGATAAGGGGGTCCATACTATAGAGATAACAAGTCTTGTAAATGGAGCATTCAGCTTATTTTTTGTATAGTGGGACTTTTCGATCTTTTATCCGGATTCTGCTGGTTCCTCTAGCATTGAAAAAGCAAACTCATTGGCATTGAACTTTTGTGCTTGCGAGAAGTCAAGGTAAGTATTATAGTGTTGGAGGTTCCAGAAAGCACATATTCTCAGCTTTCTGGATCATCCTTGTAAGTTGTCTGAAAGTAAAAGATGTGTGAACATGGAGAAGGCAATCTTATTTCTTCATTATAGTGGGACTTTTCATACCATGTGGGACTGCTCAATTAACCAGATATAGACAGATTGCGTTGCGATTACGATGTGCTGACATCACTATGTCATTGCCACCTTGAGCTATGGTGCTAAGTGCTGTTTGATTTACATCGTGCTTTCCGGATTCTGCTCTTCTTTTCTTTTTTGTGATAGTTGCCATACCACTCTATAGTGGGAGTAACAGTAGCGTGGTAAGGGAGCTACTACAACACAACTGTCCCTTTTTAGTGTGTACAGTTAGCTACTCACGCTAGAGAGTGGTTGTTATGGAATTAGATACCCAGTGCCAGCCAGATAGAGAAAACGAATCTTGAAATAACCTGGTAATGAGCCAGGATGGGCACTGTCACAGACCCCTAGGTCCCTTCAGTTCAGAGGTAATTTGAATAGCTAACCCTTCTTGGGGTTCCCAGCTCTGTATGCTGCCCTGTTTCCCAGGCACAGTAGCACACCAGTGGTGATTGCTGGATTTCCAACACCATCTTTGATCACAAGGAAGGGTATGGATTATTGGATTATCGTTCACCCAAACACATGCACAGAGGTAGGTCCTGTCGCAGGGAATATTTTGGATATCAGGACTTGAAAACAACCACATCTGATAGTCTAGAGCAGTTATACCAGGTATTTTACCATGTTATGAAATTAATATACCCAGTGCCGGAGAGAAGGAACCTTGAAATAACATGGATGAGCCAGGATGGCCACTGCCGCAGACCCCTCTGGGTCCCGCCACTACAGAGGCAATTTGAATCCCACCTTCACATGCCGCGGTGAACACAGTGGTTGTCGTACAGTGTATTGTGGTGCGTACTCCAGTACTTGTTGCAGGTACTGTACAGTGCATGTACTAGCCACTGAGTCTTGGCAACGTAAGATCTTTGTCTATCCATGAGGAGTGCAAAACTAACTGTCTGAAAGACAGTTGGTGGAGGATCTCCTACCGGGACTGGAGGCATCATTGTCGTCATCTTGTCCTGTTCGATCTTCGACGGCGTATAGCCTCTACTGGAGGCGGCACGTCACAAAGCATAGCCGCCAAGGGCGAAAAGAACTGCATTGGTAACACTATTGATCAAGTCATCTAGAGCCAAATGTCTTCAACGTCCTTGGTATCAAAACGCTGCCCACAAGAGGGGCATTTGCGGTTTCGATTCTTCACGTTCTCGTCGATACAGTGCTTGCAAAACATGTGCCTGCAACGGATCACAATGCAACTCTTGTCTCGATGATTGCAGACAGGACAGGCCAGCCGGTTCTTGAGTACAGAAATTTGCGTCGTCAGCTGCTCCGCTGTAAAATCAGAGCTCCCACCACCCCGTTGCGAGCGCATCTTTCCGATAAGCTTGGCAGCGTCCCCTGCTTCACGCTGTGCTACAGCCAGAGATTCCACGATCTTTCGTTTCTCTCCTTCGACTTTTGTCGACGCCGCCACAAGCTCGTCGCAACGTTCTTTGGCAGTAGAAGCGTCCTTCTCAAGATCACACATTTCAGCATGCTTTTGCGCGAGGTCACCAATTGCCTTTTCGTTGTCAACCATCAAACTCTCGCACTTAACCTCGAGTGCTGTGACCTTCTCCTCGAACGCTTTGCGCTGGGTCAGAGCCTCGTCCGTGACTCGCTCCCTTGCGTTGGCAGCTAACCTTGCCGCGACATTTACTTGCCCAGCGCTTTTGACCTGCTGTTCCAGAAGCTCCCTCTCTTGCGATAGCTTTTCAGTCACACTCTTCAAATGAAGAATTGTTGACAGCGATTTTGCGTTCATTTCGTCCTTTTCCGCGCTCTGCTTCACCAGTCTAGAATTTGTCTTCAGGAGGGAATCCCTCTCCTTTTCCGATCTCTACAACCACTGAAGTGAGATTCCGGCACAATCGACAACAAAGTGAAACAAGTCGAGACGTACCTCTAGCTTGGCTTTGGCATTTTCCTTACTTGCCATGGCAGCCGCAAGGTCCCTACGCATACGGCGGTGCTCTTTGTGGAGCCTCTCGGTTTTGTCGGCATTGGGGGCTTCAGTCTTGCTCGGACCCTTCTCTTGCGAAGCAACCGTCTCCGCCTTCGCCGTTTGCTTACTATGCTGAATCAGTGCAGCATTCCTGGTCTTCAATTCGTTAAGCCGTGACTGTAATGTTTCATTCGCCTGCGACAATTCATCTAAGGACAACCGCACAACATCGGCACGACGGACATTCTCCAAAGCTTGTTTCAGTTTGTGTTGGAGCTCCGCAATGCTTTCCGCCTGCAAAAACGCTTCAGTCTGTATGGGAGGCTCGCCATCGTTGCCGTTTTCGGTTTCTGGAGTTTCAGTAAGCTCGGCCCATCGCTTCTTATGTTTGATGAGGTGTTCTTCCAAAGTCTTCGTCGCGAGATCAGCGTCGCCTCTCGAGGTGGCCCAGCACTCCTTTGTCTCGGCAAGTTTCGTCTGCATCTCACTTAGCTGTCTTTCTGCGGTGGTCATTCTGGTCCACGTATTTGTGTACAATTCTGAGCTCTTTATGTCATCGTCAGTTATTACCTTTGTTGATTGAGTAGCCGACTCCGATGGCAATGCAAGTTCATTAATTCGCTTCATATTCGCTTCTCGTTGTCTCGCCAGCTATAATTGAGAGGTGCTTGTCAGATCTATTCCGGAATGAAGAAGTCAAATTGAAGAGCTCTGCGAGCCAGTACGTACATCATCGATTTGCTTTTCGCGACTTGCCGATATTTCTTCTAGATCTCGAAGTTGTTTCCGCAGCAGTGCAAGTTGCGCCCCGTCGACCCCATCCTCTTCGCCATCTTTCTCAGCAGCACCAGTAGCAGCGGGAGCCGCGTTCTCTTCAACCGCCATAAGTGCAGCGGAACCATCTTTGTCGTCAGTTTCGATTGCCTCCATCACTTCATCAAGCTTCATCCTCCCAGCATTTAAACGGTACAGACCACGGCGGACCTTCCGCTCTGAATCGATTGCATCATCTTTGGTTTTTGCTAATTCCGCCATTTGACTCTGAAAGTCTCTAATTTGAGATTTCAATGTGGACGATTTGGCTTCCAGCTTTGCAAGCTTCAACAAAGGTGGTTTCCCTGCCTCTTCCCCGGACATAACTTTCCGCAGAAGACCCCAAATCCAGCGTTGTAGTGCGGTCGCCCGTTTTGAAACGGAAGCAGCTGTTCGCTGTACGTCAGTAACCTCCTTGTCCTCAGGGCTTGAACATTCCTCTAATAGTGGCTCTTTTGCTATGGCTGCCAGCGAATCCAACAACGCTCCAATAAATTCGACACTTTCCCCTGTGCCGGTACTCCTAGGTGTGTCCTCTGAGAGTGTTTTGATACCCTCCGTCTCCTCCTTTCTAAGCCGTTAGAATGGTACATGAGAAGAACCTGACAAATCGCCCTTTTACTCACCTGTTCTCCAGTATGATCTGGCTGTTGACCCAGTTGCAGCGCTACTTCCATAGCATTCCAGGTTGCCTCCAATGAATGGAGCGACTGATTTGCAAGCTGACACTGTGCTCTCCTGAACTGTCTTTCTTTCTCCAGTAGCTTGAACTGGTACCTCAGCTGCTGCAATTCCGATGCTAGCGCAGCGTTCTGATGTTTCAGAAAAAAGGAAGATTTCTCAGTATCATCATCGTCATCGGGGGACGTTTGACTGGATCGTTGTCTCTTCATTGATTGCTTCGATTTTGGAGTTGAACCCCCTTTGTCGCTGGATTTGACAGAATTGTGTTTGTCATTCGATGTTTGCGATAGCGACTGCAGCTGCTGAGGGTGCTTTGAAGAGGAAATGTTGTTCGGCTTAATCGGTTTAATAGTGGAAGGCTCTTCCTTTTCCCTCGAGATTGAAGACGTAACTTTGTCATGTTTCTCCTCGATTCGTTGGATCTTGACGGGTGGTTGTGGAGAGGAGGACACCACACTTGCCAGACCGTTAGGATCATGTTTTGCTCGAGCTGCTAGCGCTCGCTTCATGGTCTGGATGGTACGAAAATTCGTATTTGTATTTGTATTTGAATTCGTATGAGCAGCGAGCAGCGAGCAGCCGTTACGTGTGCAAAACAAACTTTTGCTTTCCTTCGTCAATCCAATCCACCACGCAAATTCAAACTCTTGTTATCTTTCGAGACATCAATCACACGAACACTTCACCGTCTAACTGTTCTGTTGGGCGTCGAGTACCCTTCTTTGATCCCTGCTCTCTTCACGATTCTTCAATGATTGTTATGCAGTGGTATGCTGCTACAGCAAGCTGAGGCCCATACTTGGATGCTTGCGTAGCGCATAGTATTGCCGTTACGTGCGTCCCGCTAGCAGCTGTGGTTGGCCCTGCCAGCATCTGCGCACGCCGCGCGTTTGTTGGCATTGCGTGGTGCTACTGTCGGTTTCGTGACCGTACAGTACATCAAGTACATGTACCGGTACTGTACGATCTACCACTATTTTACTTGTTACCGGTACCTGGTACTGGAGTATCGATATTCTTAGCCTCTACCTAGACTACTCTAGTCCAAGTCCTCAACCTCCTTGAACCTGGTACTGGAGTATCGATATTCTTCTATTAGCCTCTACCTAGACTACTCTAGTCCAAGTCCTCAACCTCCTTGAACTCATTCTTCTTGGCTCCGCACTCTGGACAAACGAACCCAGTACCAAAGAATTTGGCCTCACGTCCCGCTGCAACAAACAACGTGTATCCGCAATTGCCACACTCATAGGCGCCGGAAGTTAGCGATGGAGTTTCATCCTCGGCATCCAATTCATTTTGTTGCTTGTCTTTTTCGTCAATTACGTGACCATTCTCGTCAATTCGCTGCCCCTTCTTGTTATATCTTTGTTCCAATTCGCCATACAGCTCCTCCTGAGCGGTCTTAAATCCAGCTTCATCTTCCTCTGCGTAGATCTGTTTCGCCGCATCCTGAGTGAGACCGAGCACTTGCCAGCCATCAGGGAGCTTCTTTGAGCCTCCATTCTTTTGGACTACGTTTCTGTAGGCCGACTCTCCCATTGCACTGTGAAGATTAGAAACACAAGTTAGACGTTGGAGAGGCACATAGCAGTCTTCGCGTTGCTTTTCATCTGTTGAATATGGAGTACGTACTACTGCGAAGTGTCAACAATTGTGTCAGCACCTGCCTCGGTACGGTAGGTTGACTTGATGATGTCTTTGATCGCCTGAAGCTTATCCTTCGCTTCCTGTGATTCAAATATGCGAGTTCCAAAGAATAGAAGCTTGTTTGCAGAGGAAATCTTTTCAGCGCCACCTTCCTTGCAGATTGAAACCATGATATCGGCACTTTGCTCCTCCGACAAGCCGAAAAGGGTGAAGACATACGAGATAGAACTGTTGGCACGCAACGTGTTAGCACGAATAATGTACGAAAAGGAACGAATGATAGTTAGATAGAGGTTGCTCATTCCGTTCCGTTCCGTTTCACTTCATTAATTTCCTTTCACTTCACGCACCTGATGGCTTGAGGGCTGACTGGTTTTCTCTTGGCATAGTCTTCCAGGTACGCGTTGATCATTCTCTTCTTCTTGGACGGTCCAAGCCAAGTGAGTTTGCCGTCCCAATCAAGCTTGCACAGCTGCATTTCATCAATATTTCCGTCGTGGTAGATCATTTCATTGGCAAAGGACTCAAGACCATCCTCGGCCTTCCCCGAGAGGTTCGCATTGACTTTCGTGAAGCCGAACTTGAGACCAGCAAACGCCAATAGGGTCGGCACGACAAGAGTCCAGGCAACCTCCTGGAAGTCCGCTTGACCAAGCCAACTGGTAAATTTGTTTGTGCCTTGTTCTTCTTGGAACTGAGCGAGCTTGGCGTCACCCTCCTCCTCAGCAAGAGTTGATGTCTCGGCTGTCGTAGCTTCCATGTCGCCATCGGCTTCGCCAGCTAGGTATCCCTCGAGATCTTCTTCCATGTCCGCAACGACGGCGCTGGCGAGCTGTACCTTCTTCTGAGATCCTGTTGCCATGACACGGCGACCCCTAGGAGCCACATCTTGGTCTGGGTTTCCACCCTTTTCGTTCAGGAGGAAATCAAACTCATTTTGATTCTGCGCATTCAATGTCAACGGTGTCGAACGAACAAACGACGTTGAGGGAACGACGAAAGCGTTTGCTGATGATGCAAACGTCCAGGCGAGAAGCGCTGCAGCTTGAACTTTCATGCTTGAATGTTGTTGAAAGAATTGACTAGGTATGTGTATGTGTATTCGTATGGATGCTTGTATTTGTACTCAAGCCAGAACACAGATTACAGATTACAGATTACAGATTACAGATTACTCTTCAATGAACGTAACGAAGAGATTGGATTTTGTGATCATCACACATCGCACTGACATCACTTTCGGAGCGGCTCCACCTGGCGCTCAATGTATGATCGGACAACCATCAAAACACGTGTAGTCGTATTACGGTAACGTGAACACGTACTGTCTTAGTACAGGTACGCATATACTAGTACTGGCATATCATCATGAGGACAACACTTGAAAACTTGAAACTCCCTCCACAACCATCGAAATGAAAAAAACGGTCACAAAATCAGGAAAATCCATCAACCTTCACAAATAATATCATCACAACCGAACCTCGAGGCAAGCTCGAAGCTGGAGACCCATAGATCTACTCGAGTATCAGCATCCATCCCACGCACTCGATTAGTCTACAACCATCTGAAGATGAAGCTGCACTTATCAATCATCGTGTCAGTGTCTCTGATAGCACGCGCATCTGCTTTCAGTGGAGTGTATCTCAATCAGAGTCCCTTCGTTTCTGCTTCTTCTGTTTCCGCTAGCAAAGGAAGAGGCAGAGGCAGAAGCAAAACAAGCTTATGGGGAAGAAAAAACTCAAACAAGAAGGTAGATCAGGATAACTGGATTGATCGTCGGGTTCCATTGGACATGAATGACAAGGAAGAAGCCGTGCGGCGGGTTGTAGAAATGGAAGAATACGATATCGGAATCAGCGGCATTTCGTTCGAAACTGGGCCTCTTTCGGAAAAGATGTACGACGCCATGATGAGCCGACAAGATGAGGACCTCATGTCAAACGAGGTCAAGGACGCGTATAAAGTGTACGCCATGGATTTTGCGGCCAAAGAAGCTACGAAATTGGCCTTGAGTCAAAATGGCTTTGAGACTACTATAGAAGAGGAGGACATGGATGATTGGGGGATCGTCGACTCTATTCAATTCATCGATCCATCAGGAAGGCCCGTAGGGAGTCCTTACGATTCTTGGAATAAAGCAGTGAAAATGTGGGAACCTGGACAAGGATTCAACTTCGTCGCAAGAGAAGTACCAGCGAAGCTAAGAGAAATGATGTTAGAGGAAGTGCTCGACGCGCTTGATCCAGATGGCAGTCTCCGTGAATCAGCACAGGAAAACGGTATAGATCTGCCAACCGAAGATTTACAGTCATTGAAAGACCTTGCAAACGAAGTCGCACGGCGATGCGAAGAAGCTCCCCGAGGATCTTCTACTGCAGAGGAGGCATTCAAAGGGACTTCTCACAAGGGATATGCTCCGATTCGTCGGGAAGCTTTGCTTTCCGCCAATAAAAGCGCAGATGGCAGCGAAAATCTCAAGAGTAAGTTTATCACGTGCACCATCTGATTCATTCATGTTACGTGTATTCTGAATAATGGCTCATATTTGTTAGCATTGATGCACGTTATGAATGCGCTGGTTGTCCATGGTTGTTTGATTGTCGACATGGGCGATGACGCCGTGTCGCTGAGCAACATGTGGGTCGCAACGAAGACATTCTTTGATGCATTGGAAACCGATAGCGACAAAGAACAGCAGCTCCCAAAGATGTCAGCTATCGAAGCCAGTCCTCACGCGAAATTAGGGTACGCAAACTTTCAGGATGGAATGCAATTTATGGAAACCAGATTGGATCGCAAGACTGGTTCTGTCCTGCCCAATGAACTCGCGGCTATTGTGGGGGAACAAGGAGTGGCTGAATTGGCAGAAGCTTTTGCGAAAATTGCAAGTGTGGGCAAGGACGCTGTGAGAGTAGCAACTGCGGCAAGCAGTGTGGAGAACGAGGGTTTCCATGGCATATCAGATGAAGCTCCTGCTATATCTGGTTTGCCCTTTTTGGCTGACGAGGAACTTGGCGTCGACAAACTTGGAAATGCGGCGACTGAGGCTTCCAAATGCGCCACGCTAATGGTGGAAGAACTTGTCGATGACGGCAAAGTCCTGAAAGACAACTCTGGGCAGGGGCCAGTCAGCATGAGCCCACATCGCTTGTGCCAATACAGTAACATCAAAGAAGACACCCCTGCGGAAGTCTTTGGCGCTCACACTGACAGCTCGTTCGTTACTATCGTCCCAGTGGCTGCAATTTCTGGCTTAGAGGTCTTCGATGAGGAAGCCGCGGCTTGGTACCGCCCGGAACTCAAAGCTCGTATGACGTGGGAGGCTGAACGCTTAGAAAATGGAGAAGATCCAACAGCTGTAACCCAGACGATAGAAGGAGAAAATGGTCATGAAATCCAGGTCCCATGGCACGCTAGATACATCGTGATCATGCCAGGAGAGTTCCTACAAATCGTTTCACGGAATGAGATTGCAGCAGCAGTTCACCGCGTCGTTGCAAGTGGCCCGGCTCGCCAATCGGCTCCTATACTTTTACGTGGACGACCCGGGGTAACAATGGACGTCAAGAGATACATCGGTGAAGTCAACAGCAGTCTCTTGGAGCAAATCGACGGTAGGAATATGCAAGGTATTCACGATGCGCTGCAGCCTTCATCGTTTCAGTAGCAATTTCACTAAAGATAGCAATGTGTTCATCAAACACTACACACTAGAGCTTACGAACGGTCCACTTATCGCTCCGGGAGCCTTTCCCGTGTTTTCGGCTTTGGCGACTTTTCTTCACCCAAGAACCATGTGATGTACGCTTTAGGGACTTTTTGCTGGCCTGAGAAGAGACACCTTCCCATTTAACAAAGGCGTTCTTATTCGGTACAACCTCTTCGTTCGAATTGAAAAGTGGACTCTTTTTCCGCTGCGCACGGTGCTTGCGGCGCTCCATTTCTCGATGAAAAGCATCTTCTTTATCCAACCTGCGTTTGATTGATGGGTTAGTGGACGCCTGCGTGACCAAATGACTGCGTTTTGTGAACTTACTCCTCGTATCGTTCTTGTGTCCTACGACTCACAGCAACCTGTTTCGTTTCCTGTTGCTTTTGGTTGTCGTGAGAAACCATCGCCTCCATCGTGCCAGTGAGAACACTCGGAACAAAGGCCGCGCTCCGTCCAGGCTCGCTGATCGCGCGTTTGAAAGTTTGGGTTCTACAAAGATGATCGACTCCTCTGCGTTTCAATACATGGGCCATTGCAGCCTTTCTAAGGCGTTTCAACTGGTTTCCGGTTTGTTCCTCTTGTCGTGTACACATGCTTAGAGCCTCTACAACGTTTGGACTTTCCACCAAGTTGGACGCAGCAACTTCACACATTAGAGATAGACGCGGTAGGCTGGCTTCTTCGGCGAGAGAAATTCCAGCCAAAGCTGTAGCGAAGGAGACTCTGGGATGTTTTGACTTTTCTGGCCACTGTCGCGTCGGACGTACACGCGAATGTCCATCAACAGCCACCGAATGCCAAGAAACTTCGAACGCATCTTGACCAAGTGGGATAACGCAGTTGGTGTAACAGTACTCTAGGAGGAGCTTGACTGCCTCTGGTGGATGGTTCGGAATTGTGACCCACAGCATGTTTGCACCCGAGGCAGAGGAGAGAACTGGCGAACCTGATCTACTGGTAGCTGAAACAGAGAGGGCTTCTTCGTCGTCGTCGTTCTCGATCTCCGTGGCTCCTTGGCTTCTGCTGTTGTCTCGGGCCTCAGCTGGATATGGCAGTGCTTCGATTCCATCGTCACCGTCGTCACTTTCGGCCGGTGGGGCCACATGTTGAATTGATCGTGACAGATCCTCCCTAATATGCTCATTGTCAGGGATGGTGACAACTGACTTTCTCTCAAGCTCCTCGCGGGTCTTTTGGATCAATCGACCCAGCCATTTACATCTCTTTGCCAAAATCGCCGAGTGTCCCCTAAGAGTCGTCCGTAGGACTTCCTGGTTGAGTCCGTTTTCATCCACAAGCTTCCCTTGGCAGTCCAGAAGAATATCGCACGATCCCATAAGATCTGTCATGAGGCCTCTGAGGTTGTCAAAGTAGTGCCTATCCGCATTCTGTTGCAAGAATACTAGGTCCGCTGCCAATGCTCTTTCGTCACTCCTAGTCTGTTGAACACGAATGCGATCATTTTTCATGAGAGCAGACGCTTCCGAAGTATCGTGATGTCTCAATACTGTGCAGTGAACAAACTCTAGGTCCTCAAGACGAAGGAGGTGGTTGTTCTTATTGAGCGCATGCTCATTCGCAAACCCAACATATCGCTCGAAAACTGCAACGAGTTTAGTCGTCTTATCCAGACCGATACAGACGGTGGTGTCAGGTTGCAACACGGGGTTACTTTCGTGCCCTTGGATGGCCTCTCTGCATTCCAAGAACAACATCTTTGGCGAGTGCAGAGTCGAGAGTAGAGGTGAAATGGATCGTGTGAGGAAAATCATGTTTCGAGAAGCATCACAGTATTCATTGTGTATCGGTGCTGTAGCGAACTAGTACATAAAGCACTGTATAGGGAATACTGTCTACTCGTACTTACCAGCTCGCATTCGGCTGCTCTGACTTTGTTGCTTTCTGGAGGAACAGCAACTCCACCGTTGAGAGATCCGTCATTGTTTCGAGGTAGCTGGTCATCTTGTTCAACATTTTGTGGAGGATCGTGGTCGTCGTTGACTCTTGGTTCCTCAGGTGCAGGCTCGGCTCTGGCAGCTTCCCACTCCATATTGTTCTCGTTGTTGTTGTTGTTTTCTCCTTCCATGATCTGCAATTATGGATGCAATGTGTTCCTTTCGATCAACTCTCTCGCTTCCAAGCCACTTGATTAAATCTATCACGCACTGTACTGAGAATTGATTACGAAGAAGTGATCAAGATAATCCACAGAGGTATGGTAGTCGATGTCGACAGAGGTGGTTCAAAAAGCAGAAAAGTTTCTTTGTGGGTGTCTGTTTTTGAAAACGAAACTCTTTACAGTAGATTGAGGTGCAGTGCTTGAACCTGACTCTGGTACACCGGTAGAGTACATACTTCTACTAGAGATACATGGGAACGGGAATCGAATCACCGGTACTATTCAAACTGACTCTCTCTCTCTACTACTCTAGAGAGCTCTGAGACTACTTACTACATCATGTGCCTGTCTGTAGGAATAAAGTGGCTAGTCTAAGTACAGACACTCAGGATCTGCGTAATGTAGCCTTACGAAAGAGATTCAACAAGAGTCCTCTCTAACGATTCTCTTTGTCCTATCTCCCATCCTGTGCACACCATTTCACAAAACGTATGTACAAGATCGCCTGGAGACACGTCCACATATTCGCTTGATCGATGGCTTTGCAGAAGCTCTTTTCTACAATTGTTCGCCGTGCCAGCAAACCGTCTATCGACTTTGGCAACTTCCGCCACCCATTTTCGTGTAAGTAGGTCAAGTCTATGTATTCTGGATGCAGCAGTTGCTTGCCTTTCGATTTCAATTTCTTCTGGAGTCATCTCTTGTACTGGTGGTGGGAGCTCAACCATCTCAAGGAGATTCGTCCATTCAACAATGCTTCGAATGTCAAACTCAGTGTCACCACCATCAACAGAAATAAAGCCAGCCTCCCACGCTGCCTTTTTCCCGTCGGGTGATTCCATTGTGGTTGCCATCTTTTCAATCACTCCATCCAACACCCGAGCATCTCCCGTGCGCGTCTCGTTTCTCGCCAGGCAGATTTTGATTGGTGTATTGACAAACACAATGCCGAAAAGTACAACCTTTCCCTCGCGGACCATCTCCTGGCATATTCGATAGATCGTCTTCCGCATTGATCGCAGATGAAAATTGTCATCCATCACAATCAGAGATGGAGGCGGCGTTCTCTGCAACAAGTTCAAAACTTGCTCAGTTGCCACTATTCGACTCTTTTTCCAAGCGTCAAGTCGATCTGCACCTGCATGGATATCTTCGTCATTTGAGTTGCTCGCATCGCTATGAACACTGATGCTCTGAGCTGATATAGATGCAGCTACTTTGTCATACTCAATATGTGCCGCATCCACGTCCTCCCTTGCCTCACATAGTGCTCTAGCAACAGTACTTTTGCCAGATCCTGGCAGTCCGATCAAAAGAATGACAGTTGAAGTTGTTGCCATAATAAGACAAGTATTGTACCTTTGTACTATTTTTATGCATGGTCTGTTGGTTTTGGCATTATCAATTACCAGTACATGTATGAACGGTGTCAGTACTATTCCTCAGACCTCTCCACTTACCTCCGGGTTACTATGCCACTCCACATTAAGCGCCGCGTCCCAGAGAGAAGGTCGATGGCAGCTGAACTGGGAAGTCAGTGGCCATGACGAGCCTCTCTGACAATGCAATCTTCCAGATGCTTGTAGGTAGGTTCATATTGGGAACCTACCTGCGAACCACGATTACCGTTTCGTCAGGAAAGGAATCACTATTCAGAGTACAGAGGGGTACGAGATTGAAGCCTTATCCCGTACTCAGGAAGCTACCGCTTACTAGAAAACGATTCACGAACGAAGAAAGGGTAAGTTTGGAAAAGTACCTTTCCACTGGTTCTCACTCTTTTGTGTTTCCGGATTTAGTCAGGGTACACAATTGATCAAGCAGTCTGGGTAGTGCAGATTCGGAACACACTATTGAGACTTTTTACCATGTCGACTGGCTCGACAGAGGACGCCGCTTTGGCATTGCTTGCTAAAGAGTCGGCAGTTCCGGAGGGCACAGACCCCCTGGGTTTGTCCTCGATTGGTATTGGTGACGTGGCCACGCCTCTTCGACCTACCCTGAAAAGGGATCCGGGGGGAGTGGGAGCGCTCAACTGCCTTCTCATACGAAGTATCGTCTTTGCTTGTTGAAGTATGCGGAACCTTATTGTTTGAAAGACATTGGGGACGGGGCGACATTTTGTATTTGTGAAAACTGTTTGATTAAGCACTCGGGGGCCCAGCAAATGTTTGTGTATGAACAGGACGGGGCTTATGTAATCGCAAAGACCAAAGATGCTGTGTTCTCGTGTCCTGTCCTCAGACAAAAGGAAGTGTCTGAAGAAGTCTGGGCAGATGGCTGGAAAGACACTACAAAGTATCTGAAAGACTGGCAAGGGATGTTCCAGGCCGCAGCCTTTGATCATTCGGTAACGACTGACAAGGTGGAACCGATAGAGTGGTTGAAGCGAAGCTCTTCAAGACGCCCGGCAAGAGTAAGAACCACCTTTGTCGACAGCAAGCTCAATCAGTTTTCCCCTACAAGAAGCACTTCGTACCCCTTCTAGCACAAGGTTTGGCAACATCGGGTCACAAGTTCCTTTTGGCACTATCTCACTAAGAAATATGGGGCGAATTGGGTGCAGAAATTGCTTGTCGGGCGTGGCTGCATGGCTCAAAATGCCGCAATTCGGGAGGGTGCTACGCACAATCAGGGGTGTTATGTCTGAAACCAGAGGTTTTGGGGATGAGAGGTTGGAAAAGTTTGGCGATTCTACCCCCTACCGACAGAAAATCGGACTCCAAAAATCAAGATCCAAAGGTGTTTGATCGGACGGCCGAACTACTACGTGACGTGGAAGTCGGCACTGAAGCACTGGAACAAGTCCAGCTTCCTCTTGGTGGGAATGGGCTCAGAGTTCAGCACTGCTGTTCTGGAGATGGGGCACTCTGCACCAACGCCACGACACACGGGACGGAATAAATATTTACGTCAAGGATACGTTGCCAAAAATACCCACCCACAACGTCGCCCCAAGGCTCATGTGTTAAAACTGGTGGCAGCCAAGGTATCCAAGGTTCGAAAACGCTGGTATTACATAAGACAAGGGGTGGTCAAAAGCTGACAGATTACTTTGACGTACCCAAGGGAAAGGTCGACATTTGCATGGTTTACAAGGGCACTACGTTGGGTCTTGACAAGGCACTCTGGGTGCCATCTTTTTACATGCTTACTGGGAGTGCAGCAGCGCGGTTGATGTCCTGGTATTCTTGCTGATGTGTTGACCTGAATCTTGGGGAAATGTTCCTGAACTTCCCTATGGATCTAAAGGTGCGACAGTTTGCTGGAGTGGACCTAATAATAATAACTCAATGATTACTAGGTTCTTAACTGCCTAGTGCAAACGATGCTTTAAGTCGCCTCCCGATGAAAGGGGAATCTAGCCCCACGGTTGGAGCACGACGTCACGTGATACTTGATCACAAGACATATGTATGGATGTAACAAATAGGGCCCTGTTTCTGTTGTTTTTTGGTTGTATAGTGAGGGTGGTTTAACGTTGGTTGTCCCTCTTCCAGCCAACATTGCCAGAATCGACGATCAGCCGGGTATTTGGCTTGGATGCAGTCGTGTTGAGCGTCTCTAGCAATATGTACTTGACGTAGCCATTCTTCCTGCGCATGAATGGGTAACTTCGAGACTCGGGCAACTCTACCCTTGAATAGGTAGTGGTCG
>JAVCKV010195490.1:0-16894 GCA_032274145.1 Herpochondria borealis | reverse complement strand
GTTGTCTCGCTCAAGGTTCGCCACCCGGTCCTGAAGGGTTATCACCCGTGCCTGCAACCCCTCCACCCGGGTGGCCCGAGCTACAGAGACGCGGTTACCGGCCCGGTTCCCTCGGGACCGGTCATCGCCTGGACTCTGGCGCCCAGCCCACCCGGCCACGCATTGCAGCACCTCCCGCATGAGGGTGCTGGTCTTCCCCTGACGAACCCATGAGTCCAGAGGGATGCGAAGGCCGGGAAGCTGGTAAATGACGTCGGCCATCGCCACCCGCGTCGCCCCAACCTGCGCTAGGTTCTCTACCAGACACTCGGACGGATGGTCGGCAGCGCACGCACAGGAGAAATAACCAAGCCGGCTTCCATCTGAAGAGGCGCCTTCGACGCCTCCCCCGTTCTCCGGCCGCGACCCCCCTCGCGGTTCAATGACGACGCGATCCTTTTTTCCCCCATCGGCACCGGCGCCGCCCGTGGCGTTCACGTTTACCACCACCTGCGCCGACCCCGACCCCGTTTCGGGCGCAACAACCGAAGCCGAGCCATCGGGAGACACCGTGACAGTGCGTAAAATTTCCCTGCCTGTGTCTTGTCCACCACGTCACGCCTCGGGCGCGACTTCGCCTGCACGGGCAGGGGATGGCGAAAAGGACGCAACAGCCTGAGACAACGAGTCGGTAGCCATCGCTGCCGCGGCCGGCACCCCGTCTGGCACCTGAGGCAGCAGAGCAGGCGATCTAGCGACGAAAGCATCGCTAGAACCAGAAAGGGCGGAGGCAGCAGCTGATGTCGCATTCGCAGCGGCGCTTGCCGACGCAGGAGTCAGCCCTCCCGGTGACGACCCGGTGCATGTTGTCCCGCGTCAGAGATGAAGCCGGCACCGATCTCAAGGACACCCCGGCCCTTTCACTTGCCGAACCCCCGAAGCGTTTGACGTGGCACGCGCCGCTAGACGCGTCGCTGTCCTCGATCTCGTCGCACCGGATGGCGTGGCTCCGCCACTTCCCTTCTCACTTGGTATCTCGACCCTGTACCTCTACTGGCGCCTTCTCGGCGCCAGTTCCGCCTTTTGCTGGTACCATAGCCGGTACCGGCGGAGGTGGAGGCGGAAGTGAAGGTGGCGGCGGAGGTGGAGGCGGAACTCGTACCGAACCGTGGTGCTGCGGCGCCTGCGGCATCTCCTCGGACAAAGCAGGACATCGCCATCGGAGAAGATGCAAGAACGCATTCACGGCGGCGGTCTGCGGCACCCCCGGGGATGGCTCGCCGAGCGACTCAAGCGGAGCATATCGAATTGAACGTATGGCGTCCAGATGAAGGCGCCCGATCGCGGAATCGCTGTCAATCGTCCGCGTCATCTCAAGAATCGCCACGCCTGCGTTCCCCCATGGCCTACCAGGAAAGGGGATAGACCTCTCGCTTAGGGGGATCTGCCCCTCTATTAACGCGATGTTGTACATTGGAAGGACGGCCACACGCTGGTTCCAATAACGCTCCAAGGCCCAGGCATGGACTAGGACCCACGCAAGCTCGATGCTGATCAGAAGGTCCAGGCGGCTGACCACATGGAGGTCTGTGTTGCTAAGCCGCGCCGCCGGACGGCGGCTCAGCTCATCCAGACCATGGGAAAAGTACCGCAGACACAGCAGCGAGGGAACCGAAACCCCCTCCGGTACTCCCCTCTCCACCATCATATTGGACCGCACCACGCGGCTCACGGACGGGAAGTCATTGATGCCCACATGGACCCATTCTCGAAGCGCCCCGCCTGACCCTGGTTGTCGCAGAGCAGTCCGTTCCACTTCACATTCGATCGGAACACGAAGAAGTCCTTCCAGGTCATGACCGCGCTGTGCCTTCGCATCACCTTCATCTCAAAGCGGTGTATCACACGGGCTGAAGGCTCATCCCGGTCGGACCCTTAGTCACGGTACTAGAAGTTGCCCTGCGAAAAGTGACATTGGCGCACAATGCCCCGAACTGCATCATCACCGCCGGCACCCCGGAACGCCAACTGGTGAACTGACGCAAGGTAGTAAGCGTCGATAAAGTTGCGGTGTGTGAACATCCTGTTCGTCGGGATGACGGCGGGGATCTGGTAACAACCCAAGGACTCCCAGACGTACCGGTTGCGCACCGTGAGCACTTGGAACGCTTTGACTCGATACAGTTCTTGCCGAGTCGTCCCGCTGGCCGTCCCGATCGAGCTCTGTATCACGTGGTTCAACTCATCCGACGTGAAATGGACGCGCGGGAAACGGGTCCACCCGACGAACAGGTCTTCATCAGGAAAACCGCCCTCGCGCGCAGGGGCGCCCACGGCTTCGAAGTCCTCGTGCGACTACGCCGCCGGCAGCGGCAAGCGCAGTCGCGGGATGGCGCCCTGTGATAAAAGGCGCCGAAAGTAAGAAAAGTCGTCTCCTGTCATGTTGTGGATGTTGCAGGTATTGTCGAGGTTGTTGATGTTGATGTTGTTGATGTGGGTATGTTTGTGTGTATGTGAGTATATGGGTCTGAACCCTGACTCTAATACACTTCCCACTACCGGACCACAAGAGCCGAGATACTCCAGGCGGCGGCGTCGACGAACCGTTGACGCATCACAGTATTCCCGCCACCCACGGCGCGAGATCCGATCCAATTTCAAAACCGACAGCTCGCGCCAAAACTGGCTCATCAGGGCGAAGCATATGACCGCGTGCCCAATCACAGAACTCCAACCCGATCCCCGCGAGAGGCGCCTTCGGAGCCTCTTTCTTGCTGAGATCAGCAGGGAGAAGTGCAGATTACGAACGTTGAATTTCGGGCCATTCGCAAAGCCGGACCTTCTCCCGTCTAACTCGGCGCCTCTTCATCGGCGGCGGACGGCTTCCCGACGAGGACTACAATCGATCAAGGGAAGCCGTACCAGGCGCCTCGAGACGCCTGTCTCTACCGTTCCCCTTGGTAGGTGGCGGTGCGACGCGGTCGTGCTAAGATCACCATACGCCACCAGTCCTTACGTATGCACTCTTTAATGCCTACCGCTTCGGGATTCACGACAGGCGTCACGCGGCACGCAGTGCGAGGGGGATTAAGCTGATGAAAGGACGGCGCGACCGGTGATCGTGCCTCTAACCGCGAATCACGACGCGGGCGCTCACGGAGGGTACGCTCATTCTCGCCAAGCCACTACTTCGTGCACGGACAGCGCACAATACGCTCATGACACGGCGCGAATCAAGAATCGCGCCTCTCTCCGAAAATATGCTGATGGACGGACGGCGCGACATGCGGTCTCGTCTCTAGCCAGGGATCAGGACGCGTGCGCTCGTTCGCGCCAAGAGTTCAAATGGGGGCACCAGATGTCGTGCATAACGCTCCTACCACGGTGCGACTCAGCAGTCGCGCCTCTCTTCTAAAAGCTCCGCACGCCTGCGCTCGCTCGCACACGTAATTTCGCGACCCACACGCCTTCGCGGATCGCGTACATAATGCGGTGCGACTCTGGAGTCGCACCTTAATACTGTGCGCGTGCAATTAACGGCACCGGGTCGGCGCCGACCTGAATTGGGGGCCATGTGGTACGGCGATAAGGGGGCCGCGCACCTACGCTGGGAAATCGACACGTGTCCGCCCACCCCGGGTGGTCGGAATTGGCTGCCACTTCGCCACTCCCCCACTCGGGTCGGGTACACTCAGAGGTACTGTCAGGACCTATCCACTTTGCCATTTCGCCACTCTGGAGTGGCATAGCTGCGGATTGGTCGGGCTGGGTGGTTCGTTTATTGGGTTATGTCTGCGTAGTTAGGGCACACTACCCTATCTGAGGGAGTCTAGGTTAGTGCACTGGATAGTGCTGAGGATACTGTAATTGCTAAGTGGCACTCTGCGTAGTTAGTTTTAGGGTTTTTTTTGCCCTTGGACCGTTGTGGTCCACCAGCCCCTCCTTGGGCGCTCGCCCAGAAGCTACTTAAGCTGGCTGGGCGGCGCGGGGTTGGGGTTGAAAGAAGCATGAACGGTGGTAGTGCGAACTACTTCCCAAGTAAAGCCTTTTTCCCCGTCTCCACATCTTCTTTTCCGCTTCTTCTTCTTCCTTTTCGAGCCTTCTTTGGGGTTGGTTGAGGCAACGTTGCGCGGACGCACACAACGCAGCGGCGACGACACAAGGCCCTGCCACACGTCCCGCAGTGCACTTCTTCGCCACGACCTGCCCCTCCATCTAGCTCTACCACGCCCAATCCCCTAATATGCTGCTACCGGCGAGCTACCCACAGCACTACAACGAGGTGGACTAGGATGAAGAGGAAGAATAGAGAAGTACGGTGATGGAGATGGAGATTTTTGTCGGAAGCGAGGAAGAGAATAAGTATGGTGAGTGCGGCGGTTTTTGGAGCTCGTCCTAAGTGGAAAAGGGCAGGGTTAGGGCGCCGTGTAAAATGCAGGTCGTGGTCGGAGTCGACGTGTCGGATCTGCAGGATCCTGGAAACAGGTTGGTACCGCTGGGTATCTGCGTACGAAAAGATGTTGCCATGGAGCAGCTTTTCGGTAGAGAAGGCGATACCAGAAATCACTTTCCCGGGCGAAGAGTCGAGGCTTTCACCCAGCAGAAACTGCTTCTACACGTTATCGTTCAGAAACAAGCGCCCGATGGGGCGCATTGGCAAATTGCGCGAGAGCCATATCTTTATTAGGTCGAGCCGGTCGCCCTAGCCGTGCTGAATCTCTCTCGCCGGGTCTATTATCTGTTTCTCCAGCGTCCAGACCGTGAAGCGGGCCGCGAATATGGAGTCAATCAGATGGTTGGTCTCGTGAATAAAGTGGCCGCCGGCGACGCGGGCTGCTTCGTCTTCGAGAAGTTTTTCATAGTCCTTATTGGAGATCCTTAGTATGAAAAAAGTATGAACGGCGGTTCCGTTAATAGTGGTGTAGTTGCACGGAACTCTCATGTAGTCTAGCAGGAAAGTAATCATGTGCATGGAATCGGAGTGAAACGACAAAGAGATTGGAGGATGCGACTTCATTCCTAGCGCTCGGTGCGCGGGCTAAGCTTGAGCTCGTGGACCATTTTTTGCGAACTGAATGGCATCGCGGATGAAGAAGACTGGCTCGAGATTGCAGGAAGGGTTCCAGGTTCCCTGCGAGCTGGATAAGTAGGTTGCGAAGCCGCGCCGGTCGACACAGTCTCCGCGGAGTGGCGCGAATTGAAGACGGTGGAGAACCGGACTGCGACGGGAGGTGAGCTTACAAAGGTGGGAAAATGGGTCTTTGAAGGTGTAGCGCGTGATGTAGTGGGTGCACTGGAAGAAGCCCCGGTCGCGATGCTGCGGGCGTGGAAGAGACGCTCCAGGAGGACCTCGCGGTCAAATGAGGCGACTATTTCGAAGAGGTGGAGATTGGAGAGAAGAACCGAGTGTAGTACATCGATAAGGGGGCCAAAAATCGGGAATAAGAGCATCTTCCCATCTGTCGCGCTCCACCACACCTAATCTCGTATGGTTTTAATTAGAAAATAAGTTGATGATGAAATCTGAAACCCGCACTGCGTTATACCATCCACCGGACATCACGACTAATTCGGTGGCTTCTAGGATTCGATCGCTGGGTAAGACCAAACAACTTACCAGGATTCGAGTATGATCCGCGTGACTGGATTGGATAAGTGAATGGGCGTGACCGCATGTCACTGCCCCTTTCGTGCGAAGATATGCGTGGGCATATAACGCTTTCTTGGTATTAATAAACTTGTGTGTGTATGTGTTGATTTGCATATATACTGGGATTCTATCCCCAGGGTACCGACGAGGTTAAACGGGAGCGGTGGTACTTTACTAGCATGCAAGGAAATGTTGAACTATGGAGAATAAGGCACCTCAGTGGTATCTTAAGACCCGGCCGCACGCCGTGCGCCCTGTGGACGGGCGTTTTTGTCACTCTAATGATTATTCCAAGTTTTTTCCTGGTTTTACCTCCGCCTGGCGTTGAATCTCGCCGGTCTGGGTAATAAAGACGTCTCTTGAAGGCGACGGTTTAATAAAGAGGGACAAGCGAGTTACGGACACCGAGTTTTGAGCTTAGAGAAGACATTTACAGGTAGCTTTTTCCCTGTTGCTTGTGTTTTTTCCCTTCTTCCACCCTCTTTTCCCCTTCTTTCCTTCCAAGCGAGTGGTTAACCGCGCCGCGCGAAGTCGAACCGAGCACCACACGAAGCGCAGTCTAACGCAAAATCACAAGTTTATACCTCCTTTGCAGTCTGCGTCTCTCCGCCCCTCGACTAAGCTCTACCATCCCTCGCCCTTTTCTGTACGCTCGCCGCAGAGCTACTGGCGCGTACAAAAATTGTCTCCCGCCCTGGAAGAAATTATGGGGCAAAATTTATTAGATTGCGCTTCCGCAAGTATCGCCCTCCTCATGTTTCTAAAAGCATATCAATTCTGTAAAGTAACAAGAGTGAAAAGAGCAAGAAGTCTAAGACGAAGAGAAGAAAGTCAGACATAGTTAATACGGAGAACAAGTCCGATGCCGTGCTGGAACCCACAAGACAGATCAAGAATGGCGACTTGCAGAACAATGCGCATCCAGATGAAGCAATGGCGACGCGCAGAAAACGGTGAGTCCAGGTATTGATAAGAACAATGAAAATACTAAGGAAAGTTTCCACTACCCCCTCAAAAGGACTCTGGGTTCGTTTTACGGACCCGGAGGTCCCTTGTCCTTTGCTCCAGGCATTGAAACAGGAAAACCCGAACAAAAATCGGCAGGATAGTAAGCTACCGTTAAGATGGACGGTGCTTAACCCCCAATCATACAAGGCATTTTGAGCGGTCTCAAAACCACGTACTGCGTCGCATCTCTTCTACACGAGATGAAGACCGAGATGAGGTACATTAAGGACAGACTATGGGAGAAATGTAAGAAATTTCTCCCTTTAAAGCCAAAAGGGACGAGGATGCGGAAGTGAAATTTATCGGGAAGTTCTTCCAAGAGACGACCAATCTTCGTGCCAACATCAGGGATCGCCAAAATCGAACGTTGGAAGCTGAATCTTCAGTGGGAGCGAAAAGTAAAGATATCTCCGGCATCCAGTCCAATTTGGATGAAATAAAAAACTCTTGATACTCTCGAGAGGAACGGCCAGTAAACAGCCTCAAACGTCTATGAATCTAACAGTATGGGATCG
Organism: Herpochondria borealis; assembly: GCA_032274145.1. NCBI lineage: Eukaryota > Rhodophyta > Florideophyceae > Ceramiales > Ceramiaceae > Herpochondria > Herpochondria borealis. The sequence goes on along the minus strand of JAVCKV010195490.1, from coordinate 9,742 downwards.
GATGCCAAAAAGCACCCTAACAATCATGTTCCTACTCCCGCGGAGTATCATTCTTAGAGTTACTCCCTTCGTTTCACTTACGGCATGACGATTGCAAAACCTCAGGCTTGGTCGACCGCATCGGCATCTACAGTCCCTTCAAGGAAGTGATAAATTACCATGTATATCGGATTAGGGACGTTAAACCATTGCGGAGCCCCGCAAACTCGAAAATATGTATTGAATCAAGAAGAAACTTACTGCGTTGCAGTAGGGGATCACACAGTTTACCGCAACATAACCGATCGAGCTCCTGGAAGTCCTGAAGACTATGAAGGATAATATTAATACTCTGAACAAGTCAGAAGCAGTTGAGGAAAGGATTCTAACGTATTTAGTGTCTGGTGCGGCGAAGTAAAAGTAACGCTACCACGTCTCCCCGGCCACTGTCGTCAAAAGGTTAAACCTGAACGCAACTTGGCCATAACTAATTATATGCTCATAAAGAGGCTCCTGAAGGACAACTTCCTTCAATCGGCCCGCGACGAATTAACCTGTGCGGCCCGGAAGGACCAATATATCTAGTTGTAGTTCGCGAGTCGCATCCGAAATTCCTCGAGAGCTTGAAAGAATGTGTTCACGGAGCCCGAGTTGGTACCTCACTTCGTACATGGCCTTAAGCTTTCGATCTGGGCCTGTTTCCAAGCAACCATGGCGTACATGAGTGTTGGAAATAAGAGGAATCTATCGGCTGCCCGCGACCAGGCCTATAGGGCAGGCCAGTCTCAGCGTGAAAATATGGCCGACCTTATGGGGCAGATCAGGTCCGCCACTACTCGCAAAACGTAGGGACTTTCAACTGGAGCCAAGAACCCGATAATGTTTTTTGATTCCCCGAGTTGGATGACAAGTTCTTTGGTAATTGATAACGCTCCCGTAACAACTCATAATTCTCCTACTCTTAGGTATGACGCCCACATGTCCCTTGATCCGAAAGCCATTCTGGCTACAGCGTTTTATTGAAACGCTATAGGCGAAACAACGTGGTAAGTGCCAAGGTTGATACTAATCTGAAGTAGAACGATTATGTTCAGGGGTTTTTGAGCATCCGGTCCCATACTGTTCGATTCTTGATCGTTTGAGGCCGCTTGGAGACCTTTCCTAGCATCAAGGATACTACCTCTCGATAGTATCAAGTGAGGTTTTATTTCATCCAGATTGGACTCGTTGCCAGCGATCTCTTGAGCTTGCGCCCCACCGTTCAATTCTGGCAATCCCCGGCGCCGACACGAAGATTGGTCGTCTCTTGCAAGAACTTCTTATTGAACCGCGTAACCGTACCTTCGGCCCTTTCGGCTTTTTCTAACGCGATTCCTGCCATTAATAAAATTTTTATAAGTCTGTCCGTCATGTGCTTCATCTCTGTCTGTATCCCTTGTAGGAGAGCTGCAAAGCCGTAAGTGGTTTGATGACCGCTCAAAAGGCCTTGTCTGATTAGAGACCAAGCATGGTGTACCTCAACGCGACCTTCATATCCTACCAGATGGGTGCGGGTATTCCTATTTCACAGCCAAGAGCGAAGGAAGAGGGAACTTAGGGTGCATGCAAAGAACCCGGATTCGATTGGGAGGAATACGTGGAACATTTCTTCAACTTTTTCATTTTTCTTGTTAAAATATGGACGCGCAAAGTTCTGCCCGTCGTTATTGCCTTCATCTGGACCCGCCATGTTCTGCGCGTCTCCATTCTTGACTTTTCGTGGTAGTTCCGGCGCAACATCGGGCTTGTTCTCGATGGTATTCATGTCTGACCTGCTCCGATTCCTCTTCGACTTATTTCTGTTGTAAATAGTATTACTGAAAATACTTGCGATGTTGGGATATGCGCGGGTAGAGCGATCCTTGCCAGGGTACAATGTCATGATTTTCCCAGAATTTATTCTAGGTCTGTAGATCAGTGTAAAAATCACTGATAGGTCGGGGTTGGGGCGCGTAAACAAAGGAGAAGGGCGTAGTAGAGCTATTTAGAAAGACATTCGGACGCTGGCTGTGAAGGAGGGTGACATTTGTAGCTGAGCGCTTCCGGGCGCTCTGCGTTGCGTCGGCTTCGGCTTCGCGCTGCGCAGCTAGCCACCAGCATCTAAATTGAAAGGAAAGGGAAGCTTAAAAGGAAAAGGAAAAGGAAAAGAAAAATCACACACAACCAGGGAAAACGGCACTGGAAATGACTGTCTCCATCTCTTTACTTGGTGCTGGGAACTTTCTTGTTCCTTTCTATTTGGCCATGCCCGCATGATAGATCTCTTAAGTACTTCCGAACCCGCTTAGATAAGGCGTTGGGCTTCGATACAGCCAGAAGAAAATCTGGGCCAATCACTCGTGCGGCACACACCCTCGCCCGCAGGGGCGCGCAACGTGCGGCCGTCTAGCCAGATATCACTTTCCAGGCCTTTTTACCGGGTAGCTTACCTTAAAAAAACACACACAAAACAGAAAGACGCACAAAAATAAACACAAACATATACACAAATAGACCAACATTCGACCGTAGTGCACAACTTTGTGGCCCTAAACTATTACAGCTGTTCACAGACCACACAGTGTACTCCGCAATTACTATAACTGGGCGTACTATACGCGTAACTGTGCGGTACGTAAACCTTTGCCGTCGCCGTGATGTATATGAAATATGCCCTGGAAGTGAGTTGGGCGTAAATAATGTGATTACAGAGACAGCCGGACACTGTACGCGCCAGATTACTTTCCAGGTAAACCATTACAGCGTTCACCGAATATGGCGTTTCATGGGTGGTTGCCTGCAATGGAGCATTCAGTGCTGTCATACGGCCCCCTGTTAAGTTTTTTAAACCTTTCCCACCGTCGGAGTCATTTCATGACGTGCGAGAGCCAACCGGACCAGTGTAACACGCTTCAATGGTGGCATGAATGTAAGGCCAATAATGTTCTGACTATACTGTAGAAAAGGAACCAGTATCAAAAGTATGGTAACAATCACACGAACATGATAGTAAATATTATGATACAGAGGATTCTTCAAATATCCATGTCTTATGTGAGAGTTCTTTGAAGATATCACATGCTCTTAGTAACCATCGACAGTAAAAATTGATTCAAATAGTAATGCAGGGTTCTTTCATCTCAAAATTGTGGCAGAACTGTGCATGCTAGGGCGGTCGCGGACCACGTAATTGTTAGTCAGGACGTTTTTATTTATACTGAGCACCGCTCGGTGCCGGAGTTTAAATAACCTCCGATGACTGAATTTCAGCTCGGTATTGCTACGAAGTCAAATTTCTACCTGATCCAGGTGTTACAAACGCTACTGAAGGACGAAAATTCATTCGATGCATAGATTTTAAACAGTATAAGACGGCTGTGGTGTAATATGGCATGGGCGACGAGGTACAAGGAGAAACCGCGCCGATGGCTTGATTTTTTGATTTAACAGTCGTCAAATTACTCTCCCCAGCGTCGGCTTTTCACGCAAAACTTGTCCATAAGATCCTTCCCACTTGCAACTCCTCTTCTCTTTTTTTTATCCTTCATTTTGTCCGTTTCGATATGCCCCCTACCAACTTCTTCTGCACCGGTTTCTGCGGCTTTCTGGCCTACAGCGATACCTTCTTCTGCCGCATGGCCTGCAGGCTTTTCTATCGCACTTTGAACCATTCCTTTTTCCTGCACCAGCTGGCAGCCGTCACTCTTCCAGCCGCCACTGACTCTCCGCTGCCTATTCCTACGGGTCTCCTCTAAGTCGCAACCTTCTCACACTTGCCCTTATGAGGAGCCTCTTTGTCGTCTGCTTAATTCTCACGCAGCTTCTGGCTGGATAAGAAAATGAAGCCAAAAAAAGAGTTCTGGGAATAGATTTCAGGCGGGAAGCGCCGGAGTAGTTATTATGTCTTTAACTCCATGTGAAAGGATGAAAGATGAAGCCGCTGATATTAAGCGAACAATTTTTACACTTTTCAGTAACAGTGGAGATTACGAGAAGATAAGAGTATACAAAGACAAGTATTTTTCGAGTGCTGAGAAAATGAGTTATTGGTCGATTCCCTTCGTGAGTCTCTTAAAAATGAAGTACTACAACCCTCATCTTCAGTAAAAAAAATCAGGGCCTACTGTCTACAGGACCAATGACCTCATATGAGGTCATTTAAAAACATTTTTAAAAAAAGTGTAGTGTACCCTGGCACTTAACATATGTAAAAAATACTATATAATCCTTTAATCTATTCTGGTCGAGCAATCGAACAATTTATTAGTTGACAGGAAAAATGTTGCCAAAGGATTGCAGACGACAACCGCAGTCCACCTCCAGTGTCTACAGTCAAAAGGTCAGCATATTTCTATTGTCTGCAATGGTGTTGAAAGCAACTGTGGTATAATGGCAGTAATGTAAATGGACCGCGAGAGAAGATGTTTCATCAACACTACAAACACAACGGAACCCGTTGAATAATTCGAAAGTACCAGGTGGACACTGGTGGATGGAAAAGCAACACTGCTTGAAAAGACAGTACCGATTCCACTTTTTGTGAAGAATAATATTCAACATTTTTTACGATAGATCGACACAACCGTGGCCGTCAACAGGATGTCGACCTTGAGAAACATAATGCGTGTTGAATCTAATATATGAAGAATAGTCGCTCAACTCAGACAAATGCTTACGGCGGAAGGGCAAAAACAATTTAGGCACCACCAATTCTACGGAGTACAACAATAGTTCGTCACGCAATACGCATAAGTCGGCTTTTGAAAAAGTTAGAAGGGTGATAGAGATTATCTCAAAGCAGGGGCCAGTAACAGATATTGGCTCTCAAACTTGTGCAGTGAAATGGGCTCGTTCTATTGAATAATGAAAATATAGTTACGGTGATAAACCTTTGTCGAAGGTAAAGTAGACCATAACGAGTTCAGTAACATGTAAATGGATATTTAGTTTTTTCCGCATGTTTACATTTTCCATCATTCCTGAAGGACTGGAGAAAAAGCGGGCATTACAGGTCATTAGCATATCGGAACTATATAAAACTAAACCATTTTGAGCATTGTACCCTTTATACTCAGCAACTTTTAAATAATATATAGCCCTTTAAGGATAAAAAAAACCAGCCGAGCACAGAATACATTTTTCACCTGCTGTAGATGAAGCGAATTCGACCGCTTTCCGTACCCGTGCGTCCAGAGCCTAGAGCCCGACATTCCCCGACTATTCCATTTTCCCTTTCCTTCGTGCCTCACGTTCCAAGCGCCATCCCGATCCTGACGTCAGCGAGTGTGTATCTTCCCAGCCCCTTTTGCCAGCGAGTGCGACTATTCCAGTTAATCCCGTGTCTTGCAACCCGTAAGTATTCAGTGCTACGTCGCGTGGTCGAAAACAAGACTAGCCGAAAGTCGCAGAGCGGGGGTGTTAAAGTTCCCCCCAATTCCGCGGTAGCCGCAGAGTTTTTGGACACTTACTTGTCGTCCCAAAAGGAAGGGGACTTAATTCTATGCTTGCGCTTTAGGTGCAAGCACCGGCAACGGGCCTGAAAGGGGCAAAAAAACGTTAAGACGCAGAAAATAACAAGCACGGGCGACCGTAAGCGAATAATGGGTAAAATTAACTAGACCCGAAAGGGTCAGAACGGTAGTGCGTAAGTGTTGAAGTAAAAGGCAACAAGGAAACACCTAAATGTGTACAGATAGAAGTTTTACCCGTTAACTCCGGTCAGGGGACTGGCAAACGAGGTCCACATGGGCGGAGAGCCTGAGAGCCTCCCTGTACTTAGTAATAGGTGGGTTATCGCTTGATGACCGGAGAAGATCACCAAGCATATTACTAAACACGTGAGTGTGAGGGGCAGAGGGGAAGTCTTTACGAACACGGTTTCTTGCCAATGCTCCACTCTCGATGTTAATGCATCCTACTTCTCAAGAAATCTTGTCGAAGTCCCTTTTCAGGGAAAATGGGTTCCTTGCCAAGGTAACTTGTTTTATTATGTCTGCTCTGGTCAGACAACTTAGGATAAATACTTGTTGTCCAGTTGGTAGCTATTACTGTAAGAAATTCACGCGTTGGTGTATTTTGATGTGAGCTCCCGGGGGAGCTCGCTGTAAATGGGTAAAGTAGTATCGCACTGCCGACCGGTTTCCTGGTAATTTCTGATTGGTGCAACCAATTATGCAGTTTGTACTGCCAGTTATTCACTAAGTGAATATGTTACACTGTACGGAAAAGTACAGTGTAGTAACTGTAGTATTCTTAACACGGGAGTGTCATCATGAATAAAAATAATTATTCTTATATAGATCGTGACACGTTAATGTAAGAAACTTAGTATCGGAAGGTACCAATGCATCGGTGTCTTAATTTTTATGGCAAATTAGCGCCACTTTATTAACGTACCACACCCGCTGTAGGACTGGTGAAACTCAATCATCATAGTTAGCCGTCGCCGGCGGTCCGATTGCCTTGGTTTTACACAGAAGCCTATTTGGATCGTACAGTGCCGATTGATCGGCAGATGAATAAACAGCTTATTCATAAGCAGTAGTGATTCTGCATAAGAATACCCCAACTCGTACTGATTTCTCGGTCATGCATCGAACGGGGTCGGTCTCCCGAAACTTGCATACAGCTACTGTAGCGTTCTCAAAAGGAGAATAGTGGCGGGAGCCGACCGAGGTTCAATGACTCAAAATATCAATGTCCGTTCCGGGAACCGTTGCACGACACTCTCCCGTCAAGAACTTCCGCACCAAGCTGCCACTGAGCTGTACCGTCACCGATCCACATCACGCTGACAACCGTCCCGTACAACTACTGTAACATGAAACCAAGGAGTGAAATGATACAAGAACAAGTAGATTTACGGACGTAATTCCAAAATATGAGCGCGGAGGTTCGGGCGTGTTCGAAAATAAGCCGGGCAGGCTAAATTTTCAATTGAAAAACATCCTGGTCGATATTGGGGACGGGAGGATGAAGGCGCCCACAAGCGTGTCTACCGAAGATGTACCATTCTATCTGTGCTTATATCGGCAATCACCGAGAAACTCGTACAGATTTGGTGGTCAAATGGAAAAGACATGGCCTGATGGGGCACTGGAAGGAGAGTGGACGGACGAGAATTTGATGGCTTCTGGAATTTCATCCATGGAATTCGATGACCACACGAAGGTGTTGTCTGCTGCTTTCAGCAATCAGGTTGTACAAGTGCGAAAAATCGTAGAAAAGAACAAGAAATGTTCTTCACGTGACGAAAACCCTCCCAATGTATTTAACGAGGTCGTTAATTCACCTAGGAAACGGGCGCAGAACAGTGTTTGGATGTTCCTTTTGCAGATAAAAACAGTAACCAAAAGGGATTGATAGCAATCGAAGCCACTGGCAATGAAGACGTCAGAAACGGGGCGAAAATTTGGTGGGATGACCCAATGAGCATGGAAGAATTCAACGGATTCCGTGGGACGCTACATGAAATATGGAATGCTTCCATTTATGGAGCACTGCTCTTTGTGAAGCCTAGGTACTACATGACGAAAATCATGGGATGGGCGCAAAAATGTGATGGGTAGAGCTGTGGAATATATACGCTATGTCTTCTGCGTCAATTCGTGTGCGAGATTGACTTATTAACTCTAATAAACCTTGCTACCTACAATGTGGAGGAGATATTGCAACTAAAAAAAATTGAAAGGACGCGATGTTTGCGATGTTTTTCTACATTACGTCCATGGCGGTACGGATGTCCCGGACATGGTTGTGATTTGAAGCACGTCGCAAGGATTCAAAGCCCGGCTGGATGGACCCAAAAGTACAGAGAAACTAGAGAACATGGTTGGAAAGTCATGGATGGGGAGTTGAAGGAACCATACGTACAAAAGAAACAGCGGGGAGCGTGATGAGGCTGATCCAGTGTGCTATCACACGAACAACGCATGCGAAACGAAGCCAACGACGAAAAGAAAAAAGGACGAACAGAAGCGCAGCGGTGGAAAGCTTGCGGAAGCAGAAGGCCCCGAGAAATAGAGCGGTTAAGAGCGGGCGAAAGCTGTGGGCAGGCAACGGCAGGTGGAATCCCTGCCGGAAGTACGATGCAACGGGTGTTATTAAAACGTAACCATGCAAATTACATGTATCACCTCGCACGCAAGGTATGTTGTACGGAAGGTCTAAAATCTAGGATGGAAGCAGGAAGAGGAAGGGGCGGTACACGATGCGATAAGGGTGTATATTTTCGAGACCCAATGGTATTATATGCTGCCCCGCCGTTCTTTACATATCACGCAAGAGGAAAGACGAACGTTTCAATGTGGAGCGGATTGGATACCAAAACCACGGCAAGAGTTGTGTTTTGAGATCCTCCAAGATCGACGCGTGGACGTTTCTGAGTTGTGGCACGAAATCGACATACAGTTGAACATTTTCGCTGTGGTAGAAATAAGGGGGTACGTGAGACAGTCGCATCCGTCGTTTGAGAGGGGTAAAATTGATATAAAGCTAGAGAGAGAGCCGAAAAATTCCACTATCCCATTCGCATCAAGCGCACTAACTATATTGAAAAAGGCCAATGCTGCTACCCGGAGCGTGTAATGTTTGATTTAAATAATTCATTGGCCTCGGAGTCATGCCCTTTCAATTTTATCGTGCAAGGTAGGTTATTCGAACGAAGCGGGGATGATGTTGCGGAGGCAAAAAAATAAGCCCGTTATGTCTAGGGTTTATCGCGCGCAAATGAAGTCCATGGATGACACAAACCATCATGGACGGATCACGTGAGCGGGTCGGAAGCATTTAACTCCTAACGTAATGAAGGAGATTATTTCACTGGTTAATGACGCGCATGTGGTTATTTCGTCCGTGAGATGTGTTATACATGTACGTACAGGAATGGAAATCGACGTGAAAGTTCTGCGACGAGCTCTGCGCCAGTAATACTTTAATATTCCTGCCAGATGAAGAGAGCAACAAGTTGTTTCCGAACATCTAAAGGCTGCAGACTGATACAGGTGTTACGTAAGAGATATATCGATATGGCCCCATAACTACCCCAGCGGGATACTGGTTCACTTGCCCTACTTTTCAAGAACAATACACCATGTGGGGATACCTTACGGGTGTAACTATGGATGTAAAGTTCATTGCTACTTCAGTACGCGCCGGTAGCTCTGGAGCGCGCGTATAAAAAGGTGGAGGGCGTGGTAGAGCTAAGTACAGGGGAAGTAGGATCCTGGCTGTGAAGTAGCGTGAGAAGTGTGGCTGAGCCCTTGGGGGCACTCCGCCTTGCGTCAGCTTCAGCTTCGGGGTGCCCTAGCCATCCGCTTCGGAATGAAAAGGAAAGGGAAGCTGGAAAGAGAAAGGATAAAAACTAAAGCCAGGGAAAAATTTACTGGAAAAGACTGTCGCTAGCTCTCAACTTGGTGCTCGTAACTTTCTTGTCCTCCTATACTTTCCCGTCGCTCGAATGAGCGATGTCTTAAGCACTTCCCAATCCGACGACATTAGGAGTCTGCTGGGATCCAGCCAGGCAAAAAATAGGCCAATTATAGTGCGGCGTGGTAGCTCACTCCCGTCCAACATACACAAGGTAAGAAGTGGTAGAGCCGAAATCGGGGCGAGGGAGCTGCTCAGTGGGGACAACCGAAACGTGTGGCCGCGCGATATGTCGGCGCTCGTCGTTGTGGGTGTGAAACCAACCACCCCAGAATGAGAGGATTAAAGGGGGGGGGGGGGGGCCAGGGGGACCAAGGGG
>JAVCKV010195379.1:0-16894 GCA_032274145.1 Herpochondria borealis | reverse complement strand
CCTTCATGCTTTGCCTCTCTCAACCACTTATACTTAGTTTTCCACTAATCACGAAACTCTCTTTTTACTTTCATTTTTCTTTTCTTTTGGGTGCTAGGTTCTCTGTGGTGAAATTCTTCATCACTTTAGAGATATTCCTGAGCTAAAAAATGTTGATTATGGGTATACTTATATTCCATTTGGAGGAAGAGGTAAAGCTAGACTTTTCGCAGATCAGGGAGTAATCATAGGGCTCACCTTATCGATGAGTTGGCAGTTGGATCTTGTTTCTAAGGAATTTACGTTTGTTGACCTTAGATCACAGCTTGGCAGGAGTGCAACGATGACAAATGTCTTATTTATAGATCTAGAAGAAGCATGGTTTACTAACGAACTAAAACGAGATGAGCTGAAAGTAGGGTATTTAAACAGAAGAACAAATAAATAACAACTTGGAAATTTAAAGATCTTGATCCTAGTATAGGTTTAGTATTCAATATTGTGAGGAAGGATGAGATGATGTATTAGCGGGAACAGATGAAAGTGTAGCTTTTAATAAATTTGCAGTTGAATTTAAGAAATCAACTACAGTGACATTTGAAGCGGAAATGCGACAACAATTGGTGGATTTGTTTTACAAAACGGAATTTAATCAGCAAACAACTCCTTATTTGAATAAGAAACTGAGCGATATAGCTGCCGAGTTAGATGATCCAACTCTTGGTTTGTTTGGTGGAGACGATTCCATTTACAGCAGCTTGGAGGATTATCTTTCAAATCCTAATAACAATAACATAAGATTTTATCAATAATGAGTTGTAGAATAGGGAACTTTAGTTTTTATCCAGAGGGCTATGATAGTAGTACAAGCGTTTCAAAAAGAATCATACTGTCGGGTTATTCGAACAAGATAAAACTTAATAAAATAAGTGATGATGGAATAGTACTTAGTAATAACTTTCAAAAATACAACTTATTCAATGAAAGAGGAGATAGTGTTTACTCATATTCTCTAAATCCCGGACAAAGAGTACATACCTATGGCGTTATCTATTTTAATAGCGATTTGTGCCTTCTCAAAGATAGGTTTGCTGGTGACGTTTATCTTGTAAATTTTCTTAGTGGTTCAAAAATAGTAATGGATGAGATTACCAATGTTAATTTCAGTAAAAAAAGTAAAATGCTAACCATTGGAATAAATAAAGAGCAAAGCGAATTGATTAAGTATAACCTTAAAGAGATGAACACAATATGGAAAACTAAATCAGACATAATGAATTTATGTTACCATAATAATTTTGTCATTTCTACTGATAAAAAAAATAGATTTAAAACTTGTTTGGACTCAAAAAATGGTAAACTATTATGGACAAGAACAATCGATGAGTTTAAAGATTTAGAGGACCTCAGAAGTTTCGGATGGAATATTCTGATTGGAGATTCAAATGTAGGAGCTAGTCGTCCAAATGATGTTCCATCTCATTCGACTGATCCATATCCATTACATTGGTTTTCTATAGATATACCTTCACAAAAGGTAAAATGGCGCATTGAATTACCAAAGCAACTATGTCATACCATTTATGGAGATCATTGCTACCATTATATTTTTAGAGATATGGACAAAGGAACATATTATTACTCTTCTGTGGATTTTGAAACAGGAAACGAAAAAATAACGATTGATATAACAGAAGAAGTAAATCGGGTAAAGCCACCACAAAGTCAGCCTTTCTATGACGATCTATGGTGGAGAGCCATGACGGTATCAGAGAATTATATCTACTTTGGTATAGGTGTACGTTTCGTTCGTATGAGTCGTCTTACCTACGAGATCGAAGTCTTATACGAAGGCAAATCAGTATTCGACAACTCAGAATTTGCATTTGGCCGCCTATTTGTGACAGAGATGATAGGGGGCACGGTGATGTTTTCAGAGAAAAGTGCACCAAAGACTGATCTGGATCGATTTTTTATGGAGCAAGAAAATGAAATTGTATAGATTGATGAGTAAAATTATTCATATCTAATAGTTGATGTATTTATTGTGATTGCCTGTAAGAATAGAAAATCAGATACATACAATTCAAATAATAATAAATTAAGGTTTTTCATATACCCAAACATAATCTACCACAATCTTTTCTATTTTCTCAATAAAAGAACTTTTGTCCTATCCCTGAGTACTTCTGTCCTACAACTAAGGGTGGTTCTGCCTGCATCTTTGTGTTATTAATAAAACAACAATTAGTAACAATAAAAAAAAGACAAGTTATGGCAACGGAAATTAAGATCAAGAACCTACCAGAAGGATTTCAAAGTATAATCACCAACGGGAAGCACTCTATTGTAGGAGATGAACCAATACACTCTAAAGGAACAGACTTAGGACTAGCTCCGACAGAATTGGTACTTGCGGGCCTCGCTATGTGTAAGGTAGCGACAGTCAGGCATATCGCCCGCAAAAAGGGCTGGGAAATCGGAAATGTAGAAGGATCACTGTCTCAGAAGGTCAGAAGAACAGAGGATGGATTGACACCTAATATCTCTGTGGATATCACGATCGAGGGAGACCTTACTGACGAGCAAAGAGCGGAACTCCTGTATGAATCCGACCACTGTTATATCCACAGATTATTGCAGTCAGATTGGAATATCGAAAGTGCAGTAAAGAAAGAAGAGCTAGTATAAAAATTAACACGCACATCAAAAATAATATTACCATGAAAGAGATAAAAACAGCAAAAGAATTCAATACAATCGCAACTCAGGAAAAACCAGTTCTCCTAGATTTTTATGCAGACTGGTGTGGACCATGCAAGTCACTGATGCCAGAAGTACAAAAAATAGCGGATAAGTATAGAGGAGAAATCATTGTAAGAAAGGTAAATGTCGATAGATATCAGACGCTAGCTCAGAAATTTGGGGTAAAAAGTATACCAGCGCTATTTCTTTTGGAGGATAAGAAAATCATTGCATCGTCCAAAGGATTCCAATCAGAGAGAGCTCTAGAGGCGATGATTAAGAAACATACAAAGGTATCTATTGCATAGTTGACCGATATAAAGTAGTCAACGGATCAACGGATCAATTTACAATAACTTTAAAGCAGATAGTATGAAAAATATAAATGTAAATGCCAGCAATTTAGAAGTACAGAATTCTAACAATGAAATTTCTTGCGGTAATTGCTGGGGCCACCAGCAATATGAACAAGGATATAGAGCACAAAAATTTGACTATTGGAGAGGCAAAAGAGACAACTTTATTTCAAGGTTTCTGAAAAAGCATTTAAGTTGATTACTTTTGGATGAAGATAGATCTTTAGCCTTTTTTTGAAACCGAAGTTGCAACCTATATGGCACTAAAAACAACAGATGAATATACGTACAGACAATTGGATTCTGCGTCCAATAGTGTGCATTTTTCGGTTAATAGGATTAGTCTAGATATACATTGTTCAGCGATCCAAAGTGAGATCAGTCCCTACTATCGGATATATTGGATAGAAGATGGAAGTGGAAGTTATGATATTGATTTTGCGACTTTTTCTATTGAAGGCTCGGGCATATTTTGTATCTCTCCTAATCAAATTTTTTCGGTAAGAAATGAAAAGGTAAAAACTGCATATGAATTGTCCTTTGATAAAGAATTTTACTGCGTAGAATCACACGGCAAGGAGATTGCCTGCAATGGATTATTGTTCAATAATGTACATAGAGCGACAGGGGTGTCCGTCAAGCAAGACGAGGCCCCCTTGTTTTCGTCGATTATTGATAATATGATCAGTGAACTATCAGCACCTGGTACTGCTCATCGAGAAATGTTAGAGACCTATTTGCGGATGTTTATGATACATACGTTACGGCTAATAGATGCTGAAGAGCAACAAATCAGTGCCGAAACACATCAAAAAAATCAGATTGTCTTAGATTTTATAGCCTTGGTTGACAAGCACTTCAAGACGAAACATACGGTCAGTGACTATGCAGGAGAGCTATTCATATCACCGAAATCGCTGACCAAAAAACTCAATGCACTAGGATATCCAACCCCTACAAAAGTGATTCGAGAGCGGATTATGATAGAAGCCAAAAGAGAGCTCAAATATGGAACTGAAAATGTCAAAGAAATTGCGTACGCTCTAGGATTTGAGGATCCAGCGTACTTTTCTAGGCTATTTGCCAAAGTAGAGGGAGTGACTCCAATAGAATACAGAAAAGGGTAAGGTTATCTAAGAAAATTGGTGTTGCTAAGGCACTAAATATACCCCTTCGTCCCATTGACCATCAATAATCTGGAACTGTGCCCTAGTATGTCCATCTCTATCTAGGTTAAGGATATCTATTTCTCGAGGTTCGAAGACCAAAAGTGCAAAATGCATTTCTGACGACCGATGGACCTCTTGCTCAGGATTCAATTTGGTCCCCGGAGCCAGCTCTGTTTGGTAGTCACTGGGTATATTTCGGGCTTTGGAGAGATGCGTCTCATAGGCTTCTCCTTCATGATGGACAGCAACAGTACCATGCATCCGAATCTGAATTTTCTTCCTATCGTGATAGAATAATAGAGAAGCTTTGTTGTTCTGTTTGAGTTGAGCCACCTTGGGAGTTCTGGCATCTGTGTAGATGTAAGTGCACAGCAGGTCAGTGGTGTGCCGCTTGATAACAACCCGACTTTCAGGATATTCACTCAAGGTGGAAAGCGTCACCTGTCTGAATGGGTGTCGAGAATCTGCATTAGATCTACTTAATTCTGAAACGGCAAATTTGAAAAGAGATTCCTTTGTCATAAGTTGAGAACAGCCACAGTCACATATAGTTGTAGGATGTGAAAGCCAATTATGAATGAGGATTTTTGAATTAAGAATTTAATGAGAACAAGCATTTTCGTTACCAGACAAACTACAGTTTAGGAACACAGCGGCCTTAATCGACATGTATCATTTTAGTAATTGAGGATATAATTTGCGTTAAGAATAGAACCATGTCTGAGACTGAACGTAGTGAAGTTGAGTCCTGCATCCGACGAACGAAGAGAGAGGAATGCACGTTTAGTAAATTTTGTTCTTAATTGCGTGAAGAAATGGTAACGATTGACTTTTGTTTCTTTTCGTTATGGAAAAGAAAACCCGCCGGTAGGCAAGACCAGTGATGAGTTATGAATGAAGAATTACGAATGAAAAATGCAGACGAATTTCATTAGATAACATCAACCCACTACTCGAAAAGCAACAATCATGGCAAAAATACCTACAATATAACCCCCATAGACATCGATCTCATCGTGTGCCTCCAGTAGCAATCGACTACTACCTACTAGACCTGATATGATAATGGCAATCACGGTGACGAGCGTGGTACTTACTTCCGCATGGACGAAAGGTAGGTCTAAGATAAACGTATCGTACGTATACGCGTATTTGATAATGAGCATTCCAGCAAGTAATCCACCTGCCCCTACCGCATGAAGGCTGATCTTGGTGAAGCTATTGAGGAGAAGTGAGAGAAAGAGTCCTATTGTAGATCCTAGTACAAAGAAAGTAAGTGCAGCTGGAATAGTACTGTTATCTTTAAAATTGACATACATCCACAAATAGAATACACCTGTGGCCACTAGTGGACCTATGCGCTCAGTCTTATCTTTCATCTCATAGGACTCGATAAAATCTAGCATTTTCATCATAAAAATCGAAAATAATGGAAACAATATAGACAAGATTGCCACATTAAATATCAATAACACCCTAGCTTGTTCGTTTTGCACTGGGAACAGATATGGATTCATCACTAGCAGCAGCATGAGTACATAGCCAATCATAAAGATTGGATGAAACACGATAGAAATTATTTTTGCGGCGATCTTCAAAAGTTACATTTTGCTTGTGAGTAATAATTCCAAGGCTGTATATTTGATACCGAATCTTCTCGAAATATATTCATTGGTCACACACCCTTTGTAGGTATAGCAACCATTTCGGATACCCACTTTATTATAGAGCAGCTGCTCTATGTTGGCATTGCTGCCAGCTTTGATCAGTAGTGGTGTGATGATATTACTGACTGCGACAGAGGCAGTTCTACTTACTTTGGAGGACATGTTAGGTACGCAATAATGTACGACACCATGCTTTATGAATGTTGGGTTTTTGTGGGTAGTTATTTCTGATGTTTCTATGCATCCACCTTGATCTATACTGACATCGATGATGACACTACCTTCTTTCATTTTGGTAACCATTTCTTCTGTCACGATGATGGGTGTCCGTCCATGAGTAGAGTGCATCGCACCTATCACTACATCGGCACTCATAAGTTGGTATGCTAGATATACGGGGTTGATTGCAGAGGTATGTAATTGTCTTCCGACTGCAGACTGCAATCTCATTAATTTGGTGATGTCATTGTCAAATATTCGGACTGATGCGCCCATACTTGATGCTGTTTTGGTTGCAAATTCGCCAACTACACCAGCACCTAAGATGACTACTTTAGCCGGTGGTACTCCACTGACTCCTCCGAGCATGACACCTCTGCCTCCTTTGCTATTGCTGAGATATTCTGCAGCGGTCTGCACAGCGACTACACCTGCCATTTCGCTCATGATTCTGACGATTGGAAAACTGCCGTCCTCAGACCGTAGATATTCCATTGCTAGTGCGGTGATTTTCTTTTCTTTCAACTTGAGGAAATATTCCTGACTTAGACTTGGGATCTGCAGTGGCGATATCAATACAGACTCTTGGTGCATTAACCCTATTTCAGACAGAGTTGCTGGAGAGATTTTGACAACAATATTGCACTTCAGGACTTCCTCCTTGCTATGGCATATGTGAGCACCGGCATCAGAATAATCCATATCGCTGAAGCTAGAAAGTTCTCCAGCACCTGACTCTACCAATACTTTGTGGCCGAACCCAACTAAGGTGCGGATAGAGTTGGGGACGATAGATACCCGATTTTCTATGTCGATATTTTCCTTAGGTATACCAATGCTTAGGCTTGATTTTCGCTCACCTACAGCCAGACGTTCTTCCTGAGTCTCAAATTGAGATTCTGCAAAAAACTTAGAAAAGCTTACAGGTGTAGAGGGACAACTCATCTTGATATTAAATTTACAAATAGAAAATTCTCTTGTAAAGCTACGCTCAATATTTGAAACTCTACCGTTTTCGAACCTCTATTTGCACTAGCCTAGATTCATCGGGCTGTGCAGTAATTTTGATCTCTACATATTCATCGGCAAGAGACTCGATTACTTGAGGCCATTCTATGAGGCAATAATTACCGGAATACATATATTCTTCTATCCCCATGTCTAGTGCTTCGGTGGTATCTTCTAGCCTGTACAGATCGATATGGAACAAGCTGCTGTCTTCTATAATGTACTCGTTTACCAAAGAATAAGTAGGGCTAGAGGTCTTATCTTCTGATCCTAGTCTCTTGACGAGTTGCTTGACGAATGTAGTTTTTCCCGCACCTAGATCTCCGTACAAGAATGCCAACTTGACATCTGCGGACAGTTCCAAATATTTATCGACTAGCTTGTCGATTTCTTGTTCGTTCTGGATGATTATTTTCATAGTAATGGCAAAACTAATAATTGGGCGCCATAGTTGCAAATTTGTTGATCTACTGGAGGTGTTAATATAAAGTTTTATGTAGTGGTAAATTTAGCATTGGTTATAAGTATCAATAGGCGATACTTATTGGGTATTAGCATTTTGATTTTGGTAAAATGAGTAGATCAAAATGTGTGTCTATTTGTATCAAAATGATAGATGCCAACCTACGAAGATAGGCGCTGGATATGGCGGTTATTCATATATAAAATTGTATATTTGTAGGCTGAAATAATATATTACACAATAGGAAAATATGAGCGAAAGTAAGAATAATTACGATGCATCCAATATCACCGCGCTAGAAGGCCTAGAGGCGGTGAGGAAAAGACCTGGTATGTATATCGGAAGTACGGATTCTAAGGGTTTGCACCATTTAGTATGGGAGGTAGTAGATAACTCTATCGACGAACATCTCGCTGGTCATTGTGATACGATATACCTCAATATTCACAAAGACAATTCTATCACTGTCAAAGATAATGGTCGAGGTATACCTACGGGAATGCACGAGAAATTACAAAAGTCTGCACTGGAGGTCGTCATGACTGTTCTGCATGCAGGGGGTAAGTTTGATAAAGATACCTACAAAGTATCTGGTGGTCTGCACGGTGTAGGTGTATCATGTGTGAATGCATTATCGATCAATCTCAGAGTGGAAGTTCACAGAGGTGGTAAGGTGTTCGAGCAGGAGTACAGCAAAGGTATTCCTCAGTATGACGTGAGGGAGATAGGTACAACAGACATCACAGGTACATACGTTACATTTTTGCCTGATCCAAGTATCTTAGAAGAACTTGTCTATGAATATGATGTACTAGCTAAGAGAGCGCGAGAGTTATCATATCTTAATAAAGGGTTGACAATCATCATGACAGATGAGCGTGAGCTCAATAAGGACGGCTCATTTAAAGAAGAGAAGTTTTACTCAGAAGGCGGACTTAAGGAATTTGTAAAGCATTTAGATGCAAGTAGACCATCGATATTGACTCAGCCGATCCACGTAATTGGACGAGATGAAAAAGAAAATGTGGAAGTCGAAGTTGCAATGCAGTACAATACGAGCTATCAGGAGCATATCTATTCTTATGTGAATAATATCAACACAAGAGAAGGTGGTACGCACGTGAATGGTTTCCGAAGAGCGGTCAATAGAGAGTTTAAGAAGTACGCAGAGGATAATGGGTTACTGGACAAAGCGACAAAACAGAAGATTACAATTACTGGTGAAGATTTCAGAGAAGGACTTACTGCTGTAGTCTCTGTCAAGGTTCCTGAGCCGCAATTCAAAGGGCAAACAAAAGGAGAACTTGGTAACTCAGAAGTGACAGCTATTGTGTCGCAAAAAATGGGAGAGGTGCTGAAATACTTCCTAGAGGAAAACAAGGGAGAAGCTAAGAAGATTATAGATAAGGTCATCATAGCGGCAACAGCAAGACACGCAGCTCGTAAAGCGAGAGAATCTGTACAACGAAAGAATGTACTTGCGGGAGGAGGTCTTCCTGGTAAACTGTCAGATTGTAGTTCTAAAGATCCAAATATTTCAGAGATATTCTTAGTCGAGGGAGATAGTGCCGGTGGTACTGCAAAGCAAGGTCGTGATAGGCACTTCCAAGCAATCCTTCCGTTGAGAGGTAAGATTCTGAATGTAGAAAAGGCAATGGAGCATAGAATCTATGAAAACGAAGAGATTAAGAACATGTTTACCGCTCTAGGTGTACGAATCGAAGAGAAAGAGGGAGAAAGAGTCTTGAACATCGAAAAGTTAAGATACCATAAGATAGTCATCATGTGTGATGCCGATGTCGATGGTAGTCATATCGTAACACTGATACTGACTTTCTTCTTTAGGTACATGAAGCCGCTGGTAGATGGGGGATATATTTATATCGCAGCACCTCCATTATTTCAGGTCAAAAAGGGTAAAAAATCAGTTTATTGCTGGAATGAGGAGGAGCGCTTAGATGCAATCAGACAATTTGGTGGCTCGGAAGACAATGCCATCAAGACACAACGATATAAGGGTCTGGGTGAAATGAATGCAGATCAATTGTGGGAAACAACAATGGATCCTGATACTAGAATTCTCAGACAGGTTTCAATCGAAGATCAAGCGGATGCAGATAGTGTATTCTCGATGTTGATGGGAGATGAAGTACCACCAAGAAGGAAATTTATAGAAGAAAATGCGCACTACGCTAACCTGCAAGTGTGATTTCAGATCTGGGATTTGGTAGAAATTAAGATTTTGAGAATCGAGAGAACATAAATCTTAATATCTTTTGAAATTGATAAAAATAAGGAGTTTCTGATGTGATGTCAGAAGCTCTTTTTTTTGTCTTGTGCTAGAATGAGCAACAGGATATATTTGATGATTTTGACAACGATAACGTAAATGGTATACTATAGTACCAATCCACTTTTGACCTTTCCCCACCGGAATTGATCCATCGATATATCTGAGCACTTAGTCAACTCTACCATCGTCATCTACATTAATTTTAGAAGTATTACGTCAATTTCTATAGGCTTTTTATGTGTGTGTAACAAAAGTTATAGACAGCGAAGCATGACCTAGTAGTAGTTTTGGGTATTAAATAAAACCAAAATAACTATACAATGATAGATACATACTTCACTACTTTAGACAGTGTTCTGAATGATTCCAATACTAATTTTGACCAATCTCTCTTCGAAAAGACACTGGTTAATTTGTACCGACTGAAAGATGATATTACGTACAATGAGAAGATGCGAAATCTTCGTCATAAGCATACATCAATATCGTCATTAGCAACAATGCAAGGTAGAGGTTTTGTAAAGCCTTATGGGTATGCAGGAGACTTCGAGATTATAGATAAGATATATTTGAATCATATTTCGGAGGATCCTCAATTTCAGCTTTGGGATATTTATTTTCAAGATCAGAAAGCTCCAAGAGCAGTTAGAAATAGGAAGAGATATTTCTTGTCAAAACTTGCATCATTTGAGACGAACAATCCTAATGCTCGTACTCTAAATTTAGCTAGTGGTCCGTGCAGAGATATATTTGAACATTTTGTAGCATTTCCAGAAAGCCAGCAAACGTTTGAATGCGTTGATCTCGATAAGGATGCCATTAGTTTTGCAAAAGAACTTTTGAAAAATAGTATTGATAGAGTAAGCTTTTTGAACAAGAATATTTTCAGATTTACACCTGATGATGACTACGATTTGATTTGGTCTGCAGGCTTATTTGATTACTTTGATGATGCTATTTTTGTTAGAATCCTGAAAAGATTGCTTACCCATAATCCTCAAGGTAAAATTATCATTGGTAATTTTTCTAATGAGAATCCCACCATTCCCTATATGGAGCTGATCGGTGAATGGTATCTCAACTATCGCAGTCCGGATCAATTGATCGCGCTTGCGGTAGCTGCGGGTGCTCAATTGGATCAGGTTCATATAGAACGGGAACCTGAAGGAGTCAATTTATTTCTAAATATTAACTGTTAAGCAGTGATTTGTAGTTTAGGGAGCGTCTCTTCTCCTATGAAACGCTCCTATTTCTACAGTACTAGCCATAATTGTTATTGTACGATTTACGGTTGATAATTTCGCGGTAGTTTTGAGATAGTCTAAAATAAATCAATGCGAAAAGTACAGGGATAACCCTCAACTATCGTGAGGAGTTTTAACTCAGTTTTATCACTCAGGATTCATCATTCATCGGTCAATATTTTTACCGACCTATAACTAAAGTTATAAGCTTAGTGGGGTAGGCTGGTAGTATGTTTGGGCTATTAAATTACTAACACCAAAACTTTAAAACATGAAACAAATTCTACTTTTTTTAACCTTATTTATTTTATCACTTTCAGATACTGTTGGACAGGATTTTTACAATATTGATCAAGTGAATAATCAAGCAATAACTCTCAGTGGTGGAGCTACCTCCTTATACGATCAAGGCGGACCCGATGGCAACTATGTCGAAGCTGTCTTCAGAGATAGTGTATATTTTTATGTTTCTGGTGATCCTATTGCAGCTGCGATTAATTTGACTTTTAATACTGTTAATCCTGAAGGTAACTTGATCGATGTTGATGGAGCGGGATCATGTAATTGGCATGGAATCATCATCTATGACGCGTTTGGAATAGAAGTTGGTACTTTTTGTAATAGTGACCAACCTCAGCAAACGTATACGATTTTTGGTGGTGGAGTTAGTATTGTTGCCTATAGCGATGGACTTGGTGGCAGCTTTGCAGGATTTGATATTTTAATAGAGAGTGCTGTAGAAGAGAATAATCATGTAGGACCGTTTACCTTCGGAGGCAGCGATGAAGATCTTGGAAGAGGAATGATCAAAACTGAAGATGGTAATTATTTCATATCGGGGACGACAAGATCTGATGATGGAGATGTACCATATACCGGATCAGATAGTAGGAAATCTTGGGCAATAAAAATCGATAAAGATGGAAACAAACTATGGGCGACTGATAAAACTGAAGATGGCTCTTATACCAATGCCGTTAAAGAGATGGCGAGTGGATATTTATTATCCGACGAGCAAAACATCTATAAATACAACAAGGAAAGTGGCGCGTTATTAAGTATTTATACCACAGAGATCAATAGTTCGGTAGCAGGATCTGCCTTTGCAGCAACCGACGATGGCGGAGCTATAGCAGCGATTAGTAGAAGGTATGGGGATGACTTTGATCCGTATTTTACTAAGATGAACAGTCAATTAGAACCAGAGATATTTATTGAAAGACCATCCTTGTCGATAGAGTGGGGGTCTAGAATCACTCATATAGAAAGAGATGTCAATGGGGATTACGTTTGTATAGGAGAGAAACAGCAGATTAATTCTGGATGTACTGCAGGCTGCGCTACTTTTTCAATAAATGCTTCTCAAGGATCCTCAGGGTGCCCAGATCGGGATATTTGGATATTGAGATTATCAGCCAGTTTCCAAGTATTATCTAGTCATGTATTTGGATCGGATGCCGATGATGGTATCTATTCTGGGGCGCTAGATGAGAATGGTGACATTTTTTTGTTAGGATCCTCTTATGCTAGCGATTATACGGGACCTTGCTCAAGTTACGGACCTGATGGTTTAGGTAATGAAAATACGAGGTGGATAACTAAGCTAAATAGATCAAATAGTGTACTTGCAACATA
Source organism: Herpochondria borealis (assembly GCA_032274145.1). Taxonomy (NCBI): domain Eukaryota; phylum Rhodophyta; class Florideophyceae; order Ceramiales; family Ceramiaceae; genus Herpochondria; species Herpochondria borealis. The sequence continues at coordinate 4,116 of JAVCKV010195379.1, read as the reverse complement.
TTACTCCAATGAGTTGGGAGATGGTAAAATTCTAGCTGGCTATGGTGACCAGCTGATTCTCACTGGATGGGATGTAACCATATACTCAAAAACAGACCTTTCCTATGTCAAAACTGCTGAAGAGTCTTATTTCCTAAATCCAGCACAAACCGTTATTGATGGCAATCAAGAAGACTGCTTTGCTATGGCTGGAACTACCGTCTTTTTTCTTTTGCAAGATGAAAAGAAACCTTCCTCTAGAAATGCAGAATTTGATGATTTTTCATTTGTTCGTAGTGTATGTGAAGAAGTGGATGGCGATCGGTGCTCTGAAGCGATAGCACTATCATGTGGAATAACTGCTTATGGATCTACAGTAGGGCAGTCGAGCGACTTTGATATATCTGATTATACATGCTATTCGTCCACCTCTGCATTTGATGGAGGTGATGTAGTCTACTATATAGATAAGGCATTGAACACAGGGTACCTAAATGCGACTTTATATCATGGAACTTCCGCTTCTAACAATTTATCACTTTTTTTGCTAGACGAGTGTGGAGAACAGATAGCTTGTCTACAAAAGGGAGTAAATATCACAAGTAATCAGGTCGTATTTGGTGAGTGGGCACAAGATAATCCTGACCCACTTCCAGCCGGGAGGTATTACTTTGTTGTGGATGGGGCCAATACATCGGTATCCTCTGATTTTTCTCTGACAGTAACGTGCAGTAACATTCAGGAACTTAGTGGTACTAGCATATCTTGCGGTGAAGTATTGGAAAATGAGTCCAATGCATTTGGTACTAATAATCAATCGATTTATTATGGAAATAATGGGCAATATGACAATGCCTCTGTCGGTAATATAGCACCAGAACGCGTTTATGCTTTCAATCTTTCTCTAAATCAATCGGTAACGATCACACTGGATGACTTTGACGAAGATGAAGATTTCGAACTGTATCTCGCCTATGCGGACTGTCCAAATACGGTACTTAGCCCTGAATTCTGTATCATAGCGTCGTCTACTAATCCAGCGGGCACAGCGGAGACTATCGAACGAGACCTACAACCAGGACAATATCTCATAATTGTCGATGGGTATCGAAAGTTAGGAAGTCTCGATCCAACTATCGGAACATATGATCTGTCCATCACTGGCTGCGATGCACCGCAAGAGGTGGTATTTCATATTGGTGACAAATGTGGTAATGTTGGTACAATCGTGGATATCCCTATTACTACTTCCAATTTTGATGACATCCTTTCTTTTATGTTCGAAATAGATATACCCGTTAGTGCCAATTATGAAATCATAGGAACAGCCAATCATAATCCATTATTTTCGGATATAGGTATCTATTCTGTTTTTCCATCCGACCACACTGGAACGATCACTTGGTTCGATGGCAATTTTGAGCCTCGATCAGTGGTGGATGGAACACGATTATTTGATCTACAAGTACTCATAAAAAGCCATTTTGAGGGAGATATTGCGATTTCTGGATCGAATGCCTTTATTGATAGTCCGACAAATGTGGTAGCATCAGTGACGCAAGGTTCAGTATGCTCAGTCAATGTGCTAGAACTGAGTGGTCAGATCACGGATGAAGAGGGCACTCCAGCGCCAGATGTATTAATACAATTGATAGGACAAAGCAGCAAGACCACTATTTCGGATCAAAATGGGTACTATACATTTACAGATTTAGAAGCTGGATCTTATGAAATATTCTGTTCATTTGATGGCCCACTAGATCAAGGAGTAGACGTCGCTGATTTGGTCAGGGTACGAGGTCATTTTCTTAATATTATTGAACTTGATAGTGACTACAAACTGATAGCCGCTGATGCGCGTAGAGATGAATCTATTAATGTTATCGATGTGTCCAACATCCTTGGGATATCACTTAATAAGCTACAGCAATTACAGGGAAATACATCGTGGCGTTTTGTTCCTCAAGTATTGAATATATCTGCAGATCCACTGGCTTTGGATCTAGCAAACAGTATTGAAATAGATGCAAATGTGTCCACAGATGGATTGGATTTTATAGCAATAAAGGTAGGCGATGTAACAAATGATGCACTGCAGCTACAGGATGAAATAAGTACAGAAAGTCGATCTAGTGCAGATTGGGCACTTATATTTCCAGATATTGAAGCCGAACCACAGACCACGGTAGACTTTGTGATCGAGCAAGAGGGAATCACGGACATTACATCCATTGGATTTGATATGATTTACGATACTTCCAACCTGCATGCAATCAGTATTACTTCATCTTTACCCGGCTTTAGCGATGCTAATTATTTGATCGAGGGAGGCACGATCAAAGTAGTTTGGGTAGACCCTTTATTACAACCCCAAGATCTTGAAGGGGATAGTATTTTTGTGATTTCATTCGAGATTGATGAGCGAGCCGATGAATCTACTGACATACTAGCCATGAATGTAAAAGCCACAGATTCTCAGTTGGTAGAACGTGATGTTGACATTATACCTGGGTCTATTTCATTTAACAGTACTGCAGTGCTGGATCAAAAACCAACGGATATCCTAATATCTCCTAACCCATTTTCTGATTTTGTACGTGTCACCCTTCCCGAGGAATGGTCTAGTGATGAAACAGAAATTACCATAATAGATGTAGCGGGGAGGGTAGTGAAGCGACTATCTATAGACCACCAGACCACGCGAATACATAGAGGCGAACTACCTTCATCAGGTGTATATTATTTCGGCATCACAAACGGAACTTACCGTATAGTTAAAAAGGTGATTATGATCTAATTACAAATAATAACAACAAACCCTTTTTTTGGCCTCTGACATTGCGTTAGGGGCTTTTTTTGAGGGCATATAACTTAAGTTATAAACTCAGAGGCTGAGGTTGGCGGTACATTTGGATTATTAATTCACTCAAAAGTATTATACTATGAAACGATTATTAGTATCTATTTTTTCGCTTTTATTATGCTTATCAGCCTACTCTCAGGAGACATTAGAGACAATGTTTCTAGTCAGTGATGAAGGCATCAGAACAAACAAAATTTTGATAAGTAGGAGTAATCTACCTGTAGACAGTTTGCTGCATGATCCAGTGCTTAAGTTTCTAGATTCTATTGCGACCTATGCAAATAAGTACAAAGGTGATCTTCTGTTTTACAAAGATCTCACAGGTAAGCGTGTCGATAGAGAACTTAAAGATTTAGATCAATATATCTTGTCAAATGAAAAACTCACTGCAAGGTATAAATCTGAACTTGGAGAGATAAAAGGCAGTGATACATTGATCACACGAAAGCTAAGCGAAATCATTGTTGAAGTGAGTAAGCAAGAAGAAAGTTTACATGCGATAGAAAAGAAGTTTACCGAGTCAGTTAAGAATGAGCTAAAAGTAGGTGCTATCCCAGAGATTGATGGGTTAGATTCTCGACTTTCTCCAGTGGCAAAGGTAAATGCCGCTTACGCCATAGGTGATATATTGTCATTCAACGGAGAGATATTCACTGGGAACTCATTAAATTCCGAAGAAAATGTGACAGCGATCTATAATACCAACAGCAGTACCTATGGAGTGAAATACACTACGACAGGAAGGATCGTCATTGGAAATTTCATAGCGGGTATTAATTTATTTTCAGCATTTACAGAGAAATCATTATTTCGAATAGATAGCACCGCGCTATCATTTAATCAATTACATGCTAGGGGCGGATTTGAATTCGGTTTAAAAAATGCTTTTTCTTTTTTTGGAAATTATAATTTAATGACACCGCTGAATAATGTTGAATCTCTCAAAAAGATGGTTAGATTCAATGAGAAAAATGACGCGGTCTCTGTTGCTCAAGGGTTTTGGAATTTTGGTTTTAAGGGAATATATTCAGTCAGTGAGCAAGCGGGAGTCAATGTAGGATTAGAGATTAATGGGATACTCTTGCGGTCAGAGCAGCGGCAGATTCTCAATAGACCAGATGACCCAATGTTGTTAATTTTGAGATTATCACTTACGAAGAGGTTGTAACAACCATGCCTTTGCAAACAAGGCACACCTTACAGTCGACGAAATATATCACTTCAAACTTAATAAACAATTTATTTTCTTAAATTTAGCTACCAATAAAACTCAA
>JAVCKV010195268.1:0-16895 GCA_032274145.1 Herpochondria borealis | reverse complement strand
GTGGGTAGCAATGGTTGGGCGAACCATTGGTGCCCACAGGCGAAGGAGGTGGTCATGCGTAGCGGGGTGTCGTGTTGCAAAGACATGACGACATCACGCTCCGTTTGAAGACGTCTTTCGCTGGAGTGGCAAGCTGCAAGCAGTCTGGAAGGGGGTAGCGCGGAATTTTCTGGGCGGGGTTTGTTCAGCGGGTGATTTTGACCGGGTGGCATTCACGTATCTCTGGGTCCATGGAATTCACGTGGATGTCATTCTGGTTGATTTCATCCGCTGGGCAAACACCGTAGTACTATTCCCCCCGGACTACAAATGAAATCGGCGATTCTGTTCCATATAGGAGGGGTGCGCGGACAACAAATTAAGCGATTTTGGCTCATATAGGCAACCATGCCATTCCAGGCCAGAATCGCTTAATTTGTTGTCCGGCGATTTTGAAATTGTGCGATTCCAGCCTGGAATCGCCTAATTTGTTGTCCGGAGGCGTTTCCAGGCTGGAATCGCACAATTTTCATGTGCGAATCCAGGCGATTTAGGGGGGTGCAAAAATCAACGGTCGTTTTTTTCAATTGTTAAGACTGGTTTTGTACAATTTTTCGTCTAATTCATTTGTAGTCCGGCCCGCTCATTTGTAGTCCGGCCCGATTCATTTGTAGTCCGGCCGGATTCATTTGTAGTCCGGCCCGATAGGACCACGTTTTTGTCCCTAGGGGAGCCGCAGTGGTCCAAGTAGCACGATTTACTGCCCATGGTGGATGGGTCCGCCGCGATATTGAAACGCGTTGATATTTCGCGGTTCGGACTTGTCCATTTCAGTCTTCACCGAAATTTCTTAAGGAGCTTGTGTCGCAAGTGTACTTAGGGGTCCATCTGGACAGGGCGTTTCGACCCGCTTGCAAATGAAGAACTCAGAGGAAATTCAATGTACAGGGGCGGGTAGACAGTCAAGTTCCATGTCCAGAGAATGCCATGTATTTATCATTTACAATTTAGTAGGATATCTTGGATCACACCTCCGCATATTTGTAGGGGAGGTACCATAAGTAGAACCGCAGACCTGGAAGTCCATCCATAAGTACCCCCGAAACATATACTTGTTCCAACTTGCACGAATAGCACATACTATCGAAGAAAGTAAAATACAAATTGGTCTGAAATCCGCGAAAAAGCATCACATCGCCATTTCGCGAGAAACTTGAGTGTCGGGGCACACACCTGTGCAATAGAAGAAAGTACTCCAAAAACTCTCACCCCTCGCGAAAATGGGACGTATGTCATTCTCGCATAATTCCCCATGAAGGAGGATCCCGTTACCCGACGTGGTGAATGCTGCGCTCCTGAATCGTTTGGACCGTGATACAACCCGTGCGGAAGGTTGATGAAGATCGATTTGGCATGCAGACCCTGCTACGCAGTAGGCAGACTCGTCTGATGTAGCTGGCGATGGAACTCTTTGTGGTTCGTTACCCAAGGACGAGATAATCCACATCGAACAAGAATAACCCTGAGATGAGTAGTTTGTTCAGCCGCCGATAGAAGTTGTGATGTCGGGAGTCTTAGTGGTCCCATTGTACTGAACATGTGACTTGTACCGCGTTGCAATTCCCGGTCACGGGAGGATGTGCGCCAAAAATTAGAATTGGCCGTGTCTCCGGGCCCCCTTGTCTTCCGTTATTGTCTTACATGTTGACGACACATCCATGTCATAAAATTTGTCCTGTCTCGCAGTTTGTTTTCCGTTGAATTTTTCCATACACTTCAGATGTGTGTGATACGTGACGCACACAATACACTCATTCTGATCTCGGTTATAGTGTAACAATTATCGAACTGATTAATTTTTCAGTTTGTTCACCTGGTTGTGCCAATCTGATTCGCTCCCCCGGACAATGTTTCTCACCATTGAAATCCTGACACCAGACTTTGGAGGAAATGTTGTCCACCCCTTGTTCCAATTTCAAAAGTACGATTCGCGGGCGTGCCATTTTTTCACACTCTTGTTGTGTACCAGCAGCTGGTTCTTGACTCAGGTGTGTATCAATTCCACAATCTACCAACATTTCCCCTGCACTCCCTCTCCACACCCAAATATCCATCCTGCGCACACTCATCGAACGACGTATCCCACGCCATCATCCCACCTTCACCAACGATCACCTTTCCTTGCACCAACTTGCGATGAAACCCGCTCTCTCCACCACTGACATCTTCTTCCACCAGACGTCGCGTCTGCTTGTATGTAAGCCTTGCAGCTCTGCGATTCTACCCGGTGCGGTCGGTGTCATGCGCCATTGCAACAACATACACCCGTCAACCGACAACCAGACGAAGCGCGACCTCATCTCCCTCGTCATCAGCTCGAAGACGTCCGATGCGAGCGATGTGGAGTGGTATCGCTCTGAGACGCTCCATGACCACCAGTTCCATCCGCTTCAACCCATTCCCCTCATCCCGGTCCAAGTCGCGAAGAAGTGTCATCTCTGCCCGCGTGTATTCATTGGCGAGCGCCAGATGCGCCGTCATTGCCAGCACAAACATGACGGGGTGCAAGCTGGTGACACGCCGATGTCTGTCCTCGCTCAGGCCGCATTTGGAGGCCGGAAGATTCGATTCTTCTACCCGATTGCGGTCTCGGGACGTCTACCAACACCGTCAAACGACCTCAAGGACCTGCTTGAGACCCCGACCCCGCGCGCGTGCTTCACGGACCGCGAAGCGTGCGACTTTGTCAACATTGTCAAACCCATCGCGTGTCTTGACTTTGTTGGTATCGACATGAAGACTGCTGTTGTCCTCAGTTGCGGGGTCGGATCGGAGAAATGTCCGTTCTTCCTTTCAATCTACCAGTTCATCCGCAACTCCATCTCGTTCTTCATCAGTGAAACCAAGGACTTGGCATTCAGCCGTGGGCTGGCCGCTAGCGACGTTGTCCGTCTCGCTGTCGCCACACCCGGGGTGAAGGACAAGGGACGTCGCTTCGACTTTTGCAGTCGAGAGACGGAAGAGAGGTATGTGACACATTCCCTACGTGCGGTCCTCTTCATCCTCCGCGTGTATACTCTCAAGTTGTTTGGTTGCGACACCGACCTCGGTCGAATCTCTATGTCACGGAAGATGTTTGACGCATGCGAAGCGTTTCTGGGCACCGTATCGAGCGAATCTTCACCCTGTGTCGCCCATCCGAAATGCGTTTTCCTTGACTTTTCCGGTGAGCCGACGACACTGTCATCGGAAACAGTGTCCCACGCGAGATTCAGATACATTCAACTTTCGCGGTCCGATGGGGACAACTGTACCCAAGCCGATCTTGGTATAGAACCTGTCATCCCTGCTACGAATGATTCACCAGCTGCGAAAACGCAATGCGTTACAATTTCGCGTGAGCGCACCGGAAGTCCCATAGACAGATCGCAAACATTTCCGAATCCCTGTGACCGCCATACCGAATTGGACACCGGTTCAGGGGCATGTGACCGTGCCGAAAACCTACAACTGTCTGTAGAGGCACTGTTCGATATGTTCAAAGAATTTCTTTTTGAACAAGTCGACCTCAACAGTGATTCAGGCCCGACAATGGCGCAGTCATTCTTGGCGTCAATTCTCGTCGTTCGTCGCGGTGGACAAAATGGGTTTTGTGAAGGTCGGGCGATATCGGACCTCCTTGCGGGGATGTTATACATCACAAGTCTGACCGGGTTGATGTCCATCTTCAACTGGCCCACCAGCGGAAACAGTAACTTGGAGGTCGCTATCATTTCCAAGTTTCTCCAGCCCGGCGGTGGGCTTGGTGTACACGAGATCGTCTCACTGCTTTCGAAAACCAAACTAACCCGCTCCAAGGAAAAGTGCACACCTTCTTGGACTCCATGTAAGGTCGCACAACACATGCCATGTGGTTATGTTTTTGGCCATCATCTTTCCATGGTATCGCTGGGCAAAACAATTCGATCTATGCAAGAGAGATTCCTCATGCTAATGTTTGGAGAAGATTCGGTATTCCCCAAAACGAATTGTATCGAGGCATTCTTCAACCTCGTATCAAGGATGTCTGATGATCCCTACTCCAAAGACATTGGCTTCTCGTTTGTGAAACATTCGGGTAACACCCATGTTACGACGTATGCGAACGATATGCTGAAGGAACACCTTGACACGGTGCATGGTCTTTCAGATGAAGAGAAGGTCAAGAAAATGGAACAAACTGTTACACATATGGACGAACTTTCTGTTCTTCTCACGGCCATGCTTCACCTTGCGAGTGGATTGTGTGGTCGTGGTACGGAACTAGAATATCTTCCTCTAGAAAACTCCGCTGGAAACCCATATCGATCGTTCTTCTTCCTTGGTGGTCGTCTGGTCATTGTCCCCTTTCATATGAAGACGAGGAATTTAGCATCAAAGAATCTTGGCGGGGAAATCCGAGTCGTCACACGTCATCCCGATCACATTTCCACGGAACTCTTCAAGTTATTCGTACTGTTGATTATTCCACTTCGAAGTGTGTTTCGGAGAAAGCTACAAATCTTACATGAAGGTGTCCTGCCATCAAACCCCGAACAACTCGAGGAACTCCATGCCACTCGATTCATCATTTCACGGGAGTCTCACCGTCATCGTATTACGACGGTACTTGCCAACTGTTGGAAGAAACACGGATTGGGTTTGACTGTCCGTTACTTCCGACAGTGGAGTTGTGGGGTTTCAAAGCTTCTTGGGGTTGCGAACGAAGACATGAACTTCACAATGAGGTGTATGCAGCAAAGTCCAACTGAACAGGACGAAGCCACCAATCCCGAAATGTTCATCCAGGAAACTCTTGCTGCACAGGCGAACCACACCGGTGAGGTCCATCGCATGCACTATGCGCGTGAGGTTACTTCTGTCTTACAGGGATCGAAGACAGACTCCAATGACCTTCTCCATTTCATGAAAGCATCTGACTCTTGGATTGAAGCCCTGAAGATGCCGAACAAGAATTTGTTTGAAATGCTAACCTCGTGTCATTTGAATGTCATTGGAGACGACAATCCACATACGCCAGCTCATACAGTTGATATAACAACACCCCCCGCGAAAACGACACACATCGGTTTTTCGCGAGTCCCTGGAATGATCGGAGGACATGCCGAAGGAGTTCAAGGAACGAACGCGACCCCCACCTTGAATCGTAGTTGCACACACCAGACAGACATGGGTTCTGCATCCAACCCAACTCATTCCATGCAACGTGAAGAAACTTTGGCAGGGAATATTTTTTCCCCTCTCTCCCTTTCCCCGGAAATCAGTGGAAAACCGTGGACACCTGATTTGCGGACCAACTCAGTCGTACGTATGAAAGCGGACACATCCACTTCAGGCTCACTAGTTCGTTCTTCACTGCAAGTCCAGAGACGTTTGTCTTGGACTACAGCTCTCTCGGAAAATAGAGGGGTTCAAATGGAAAGCCGCCTCGAATCCTCCCCTCTCACCCCATGTCTCCGCCCACCCGGGGGTCCTTCTCGGAAGAGGAATGCTATTGGTTTGGACGGTCCTTCGATTGTGAAAAAACTACACTTCAGTGATAATAACATTGAAGACAAGGTTCTCGCACTCCAAGCTTCCTTGGGTCGGCGTTCCACGGAAATAATTGTGAGGTTCAAGTCACCTGAACAGGAGAAAGGAATGGAAGAAGTTCTATCACGCAAGAATGACCTTCTTATCGTCGACCGCACCGGTGGTGGTAAGTCGGCACTCGTGTTTGGGCCAGCTTTGACAGAGGACGGTGTGACTGTTCTCCTTGTTCCTTTAAGGTCTCTTCGCACAGATATGGAGCGTCGATGCAGGGACATAAAACTTCCATTCGTCGGGGTTACTCAGATTGGGAACCGTGTTCCCTTCAACGATTTCCGGAAGGGTATTCTGTTTTGCTCACCAGAAGAATGTTCCTCGGATCGCATTGTTGACGTTATCAAGACTCTCGTCGCGTCGGAGAAACTTAGGAGGGTCGTTGTGGATGAGGTGCATCTCATTTGGCTCTCGGAATGTTTCCGCAGTTGGATGGCCTCACTTCACTTTCTGAGGCCGAGGGACCTGTCAGGAGACATTGGTTTTCCTATGATACTGATGTCGGCAACTGTACCAGTACATCTTGAAGAGAAAATAATCAATGCCGTCGGAGCTGACCCGACAAAGACGAAGATTATCCGGGGGGATCTCCGTCGATACAATGTCAGTGTGTCCGTACAAGACCTTGGGGTTGATACTTCACGGAACCAGGTCATTCAGCGCTCCACGCGGTTCATTGTAGATGTTTTGAAGTCGAACAAGTATGGTCACGGCAGGCATCTCATATCGGGCATATCCCGTTCAGACGTTGATATCATCTATGATATACTGCGGAGTATCTGTGACAATGTCCCTGAAATATCCAAGAACCTTCTCACAGTCAAGTACCACTCCGGAATGGACGACGATGAGAAGAAGACATCATTGGATACATGGAATGCACGTAGGGATCCAAATAAGGACGTCGTGATGATCTCCACATCTGCATTTGGCACAGGTATTGATTCACCAGATGTACGCACAGTCGTTGTGGTCGGCGCGATTCGGTCCATTATTGAACTTAGTCAGGTGATGGGTCGAATCGGCCGCGATGACAAACCAGGGGCGATCCACGTGATGTACTCTGCGAGCCAGGTCGGACGCTGTGGTGTCAAAGGCGAAGACCCCGTCCAACTAATCCAAGACTTCGTGAAATGGACGGAAAATCGATCGGAATGTCGTCAAGTCGCACTCGACATATACAATGGAAGTGGCCGCAACATTCATTCGTGCAAGTTGCTCAAGAGACCTGACGTGGAATTATGCGATGTGTGCCAGGGGACACCGATCAGTGCCCCCGAAAGGAAAATACCAGAGAATAACCGGAACCAAACTCCCTCCCGTGGAAACGAATTGGAAATCAACAATCACCAACAGATATTGGTACCTTCAACGAGCTCGACACCAAATCATTTCAGACGCCTTTCGAAGAGTGAGGAGTTCTTCACCGTATCGGACCTAAGGGAAATATCCAAGTTTGTCGACAGACACTGCCTGCCTTGTCTTTTTCGAATCGGTTATGCCTGTAACGAGACATATACCAAGTTTCCGAAACACCACCACAGTCGGAAGTGCTTTAAGAATGCATGCCTCAAATGTCTTGGAAAAGGACATGATGCTGCTATGTGTACCACAGTGAAAGACTCGTGGAGGAACAGGTGCTTTCTATGTGGACTCCGTACAATCAACGGCTCGTTCGTTCACATTGGACACGGGACGAACGAGAACGAATATGGGAACGTCTCCAAATGTCCATTCCGCAATATTATGCAACTTTGTCTTGGTTCGTTACAGAACCCACGAATTCTCCATATCGTACGACAGATTTCAAAGTTCCCCGCGGATCTTTCCACGGAACAACACGTTTCCTGGTTGTGCACTGACAACAGTTCTCAACGCCCAGGTGTATGTGTTATGACTCCCATCTTGTTCAAGGTATTGAAATTCCTTGAATTCCGTGGGTGAGACGGGACTTGAAAGAACACCCACACTCGGGGCGAATATCAAGAACAGGGGACAGTTACACACGCCGCGAAAACAAGATGCATTCAATTTTCGCTGATACATCATAACGATAGAAATTTCAAAGAACCGGCCTCAATTCCCTCGTCACTCTGGAGATTAAAGACACATAAGCTCGTTAACGTTAACTAATATCCGAAATTTGGAATGGCACCTGGTGACATAACCAATATTTCGTTGAGCGACATGTTTTCAGCCTTACTGTCACCCTGTATATTTTCCACCATCAAACATGATTCATTTTCGAATATCCCGTAGTCGCGAAAGTCAGATGCATCTTTTTTTCGCGAGTCGTCCAATGACTGAGACAACTTTGTCGTACAGAAAGATGAGAGTTCCTGTATATCCATGAGAATTGCGAAAGGCAGATGCATTTCTTTTTCGCGAGTGGTTCTATGACTGGATCATATAGCGATCCGCGAAAAAGAAACGCATCCAATTTTCGGGATTTCTCTTCCGCGAAATCACAGCACATCACAATTTCGCATGGTCACTAGATCACCCCGCGAAAACCAAATGCATTCTTATTTCGCGGATGGTTTGAACATATGTTTCAATTATCAAAGTTTTTGGTTTCGCTTAACACGGGAGATCACAGGGATGAGGTTTTCGTAACCTACCGATTTCATTTTCAGATGGATCGTATTTTCGCGTTGTGTTCACGACATTGTTGATTTTCTCCGCTCGTCGTACTGTCGCCGCCTCATCATCTGTGTCGACAAGCAATGAGGGTACTGTCGAGCAACGAGACCGCCGACCGCTTCGTCCATGTAGAGACAGAGATCGTCTTGTTATGGGCGTGTTCATCCTTTTTCTTTTGCAGGTGAAGGTGGTGGTGGTGGTGGTGGTGGTGGCGGTGAGTTGGGGTGGAGACGGGGTGGTCGGAGGGGTGGGTGGTGGAGTTGTTTGGCCGTGCGCCGGCGGCGTGCACCACGCGACATCGTCGGTATCTGTAGTTTTCCATGCGACGAGATCTGTGCCTTTTTCCGCTGTATGTCATTTGGTATACACTCCATTTATTTAATTTAATGTAATATTTACCTGTTTTTCAATTTAAATTATCCGAGTGGTGCTTAAAACTTTTCACATGTCTTTGTTACCCTTGGAACGTTAGTACTGTATACCCGGTGCGGGGCCGGCCAGGTTTTTTTGTCTTGACCTTCTGTAGTGTCATACGTTCGGTAATTTTTCAGAGTGTATTCACGCTACCGGTGTTATTAGATATATATCTAGCGGGTTATTACACTATTTCTTTCAACAGTTTATTTTCATTTGCATGTTTTGGTAACGACTGAATATGATTTTTTTCAATTTTTTATTTATTTTTTAAATGCACTACTGTACATCGGATGTTGTATTGCACAAAGGCGGTGGACAACTGTGGTATCCTCGAGGCGGTTGACTGTGAGGTCGACGACGACGTGCTATGCGGTCTCGCGGCACATGTTCTACTTCCGTGCGTCCTGTGACAGGCCCCTGGTCTGCAGCCGTCCGCCCCGTCCGCCAAACGATCGCAACTCACAACCGCGCGCCCCGGGCGATCGCCTCATTTGCATCGCCCGCCAACATTATCCATACCACCACCGGGAGGCACATGGTGTTCCTGCACACCGCCATAGGTATGTCTCTGTCCATTTCCGCGTGACCGCAACGCACTGGCCGCCAATTACTCATTCGCAAGTCACTGCCCCCTACCCGCCCACCGCCACAAGGGTGGCGAGCTGCACCAACTTTCACCTGTTGCGGTCAGCCGCCGCGCCCTATGCACTGCACACACCACTGTTGGATGGCGTGCCGTCATTCCGCAACCCGCAATCGACAATGTCAAGACCGCCCTCGTCTTCGCCGTGACCGTCCCGCCCACAATGGCCGTGGCAATCGACGTGCCGTACATCGACAACGCGTTGCGTCGCCACCTCCTCGCGGCCGTCGTGGCCACCATGGCCATAGTGGTGCGTATGGCTCACTTCATTTGCGTGCCCGCCATCCTCGCGGGTGGAGCAGAATACGCCGACTGTTGTCGTCTTCAAGGGGCCGTCACACTTTGCGTGTCGCCGCGTGCGGCCACCCCGCACCTGTCACACACTGAGTGCCCCGCACCACCTTCCCGCACTCATCCGTCTGCGGCATCGTCCGCGACCGCGAACATGAGCGTCGTCTAGACCTAGAAGACGCACACCAGCGTTTGTGCCGGAAGGAAGCCGGCAGACGAGGCACGCCGAGTTGTCATTGTTTAGCTTGTCGTAGGCCTGTGTCGTACTATGCCTTTCAACGTCGCGGTCGTCTGTCACACCGCGTGCATTACCCGCAACACCATCACCTGCGCACCGGCCTTGTGCATACCGTCATCTGACCGCGCTCTGTTTCCCTTATCATCAACAAAAACCACCCGCTCACCGCCACATTACTGAATCTCTAATAACCCGTGTCTTAATCTTCATTGTGGTTTGGAGGACCACTACCTTTCTCAAGTACAGGGTATGCTGTTGCATAATCCAAGTCCGCGTCATACAGGGCCCTGGAGGCATGTCGTTTCGCGACACCCGTAGCTCGCGTTAAGTCCTCGACTAACTCTTCAAACTCCCGGGCCATCTCCCTCTGTACCTTTGCTGGTATTTTTTCAGTTGATGCCAAGAGGGGGATACAACTTCGAGCCGGCTTTCTCGATCGGGGCAATGGAGTACCACCTTTTTTCTCGATGGGAGTGTCGGGGCCTAGTGTCACGAGTTTGGGGGAAATTTTCGGTTATCTGGACACACGACTGCTTTTTCTGTCCGCTGTTTAGGTTCAGCATTCATTCGCTTCAACATTCCATAGGTCCGTAGCATGCAGGCATCAGTCTTACGACCCGGTGGTAGTATGTTGTCTCTATTAAGTGCAGCCCAGACCCCCGGTCTGAAATATATGCTTTCTTCCGTCCACTCGGGCGTCACTGCAATGAGTTCTGACGGTATTTCACGCAGTGTTTTGTCCTCGGACACCTCCCACGGAATTTCCATTGTCTCCTCTACGGGTGTGTTCATTACGATCGGACTTGACATTGGGAGCACGGTCTTAAAGACACGTTGGTGTATTGGTTGTTCGTATTCCGGACGGCGATGTGCTCCGTAATTTGAGCTCACAAAGCAAACCCACATATCCACTGTTCTATACTGGTACTGTATAGACACCCGGAGTAACTGTAATGTACGATTACAGTAACGGGTTCGACCCGATGGCCTCACCTCAATACCATCATATCATATTCACCAACGGCCCCGTCCCCATACCAACGTTTACAACTGAGATTTTCTTTAGTATTGGGCATTCTGTAGTTTGTATTCGTCTTTTTAACACCTGGTGAGTAAGTACACGACGTGTGTATATCAAAACAGTGTTGCAAACAACATGAATTCTCTGGGAGACTCTGCAATGCCCATAAAACCGAATACTTGTGTGGGTGATAGGGTGTGACTACTCGATCAAAAGGAATTCCCTGACCTTCTCTTCAACTTGGTCGCACACGGGCGTCGGTGTGGGTTGTAGAGTTTGGCGTGCGGACAACAGCATATCTCCGACGTATCAATACCGGCGTCACACACCAGTTTCGGTGTGAGTGGCGGGACGTACTGTACTTTCACGTAATATGTAAGATACTTTAACCACCTCACTGCCTAGTCTGCTAGTCGTGCTCGATTCGTCGCCTCACGAAGAGTATCCGCTCTCCCACATACCTTCATCATACCCTACCACCCCAGCCTCCCTGCTCCCGCCCCTGGCTCCACCTCAGGCTACAGGTTTGTTGCCCGTTGTGATGATCACGGTATCAGTCATGGCGCCAGTTGTGGCGTCCAAAGCGATGGTGTCGTTGGCGACTCTGTTCTCCCCAGTGTAGCGTACTGTCTTCCCCGTCGCTTCGACGACAACTGCCTTCTTTTTTGCCATACTCATCGGGTCGGATGTAGTGTCACTGGTGGAACCTACACCAGTGGCGACAGCCTCCCCTCCAACCGCCACACCGACCGCGGTATCAGTCACCTTCCCAATCACCTTTTCCACTGCCACGACCCTCGTGTCTGTAATTCCTCCTGCATCGCCCATCACTGGACCGGTCGCACCAACGGGTAACGTCGTGGCTGTTCTTTCGTTGGGAGTGGTCCTTGTACCGTGCACCTTCTTTGTCCCTATCAGCCCACCTGCAAGTCTGGTCTCGGTGGCACCGGTCGCGCGGGCCGCCACTGTACCGACCGTATTGATGACGGACATCCTGCCGGTCTTTCTTCTTGACTCCATCGGTCTCGTATTGTTCACCCCGTTACCCCCACCCCCCTTCGACCCTCTGTCTTCAACCCCCCTCATTAGGGACCTCCCACCTTCATCATTTGGGACCACCTTAAATACACCCTCCTGTTCACTCACCGTGTCACAGTCCACTGCCCGCTGTAGTTCATGTACAACCGTAGTCTTTCGTCGCACCTCCACCACCTCCTTCAATACATATACATGAGATACGTCCACACGACCACCTGAGACACCAGGAAGAATATTAAATGTAGGTCTCTTCTCAGCCTGCCCAGCCTGCCTCACCTCCGCACGTCGCCTCTCCATACGTGCACATTGTCGGTCAAGATCCGGTCGCTCGGATCGTGGTAGCCGCGATAAACCGATACGTCTCTTTTTCGCGGCTGCATTATCCTTGTCTCTTGCGGCCTTATCCAACCTCCGTCGTTTTTGTCTCTCCCTCCCATAATACCTTCGCCTTTCGTCCGGAGTCATCACCGCGACGACGGATTCGCCAATCCGTACCTCCTTCTCCTCCTCTATCTGCCTCTCCTCCTTCTCCTCTCTCACTGCGAATCCATTTACTCCCTCCGGGACCAGCTCTTCAAAAAAATTTGCCATATTTTCCCCTCTTTCTTCCTTCTCTCTTATAATTGTTGTCGTTTTCGTTGGGTTTGTGGGTGGGGGTTACGGTAGAGGAAGTCGTTGTGTTGTTCCCTGTTATATGCGGGTCATCTTCGCCCCTCTTAAACAGCCACCCTAGACAGGTAGGTGTCCCTTTGGTCTATTTGCACTTCAAATATTCGACTTTACCTTGGTATATCTATTGTACAATACCGATATATATATATATCAATCTAAATGTAGCCCATACAGGAGAATAGGTATTATGTTTATAACACTATGACTTCTTGACATATGTTATCGGCTATATATTTCACCCAATCGATGCACATATATAATCAAAATTTCCGTTAATCATATATCATATAATTTTGAAATGTGCAAAATTGGATGCTTTACCATTGAAACCTTAAAACAGTTTGGTCTACATCATTTTCATTTATTAGGGGTTTATTTACTGGTATATGAATACCAGTGTTTTCATAATAGGTATATTATTCGTGTTTACATACACAAAATACTTTCATTATGAGGGTTTATTATAACCTCATTTCAATTATGTATTTCTCAGGCACACTTGGATATCATTGTGGCGGGTTTTGAAGACCTTAAATAATTCGACTGTGTCATTCTTTAATAAAACATATTTATTCACAATAATTTGTTTTTATAATCCATTTAATTTCTAGGTAATATTTTCAAGATTCTCGCACCCTATAAGAGTTATAATAATTATACTAATTATTATTTAGTATTAATAGGTTTTTTTGCAAATCTGTTTACACATTCGATTTATTTTCTATTTAATGTTTTACATAAATGATTTATATTGAAAAATGGTTGTTGTACCACCCTATTGTACCAATTAAAATGATTTTAACATCTAGGAAATTATGTTACGCCTGAGACCACCCATTTTTATGTAACTATTATATGTATATATATAGAGGTTTATTTTTGTAAAAATTAAATATTTGGGTGTTCTACAAATTAAATGTATGGTTTTGCCTTTTCATTCAATGGTATATATTGTCGTGTCCTCCGTTTGTGTTTGAAGGACGACATTCCATTTATTTCATTTTTTTCTTTTAATAATAATTGGATGTATTACAAGTATCTTAGTAACGGAAACTGGGAAGTTGAAATTATGAACCCTATTGGTCCCATACATATACATTTATTTGGAACCGCTTCACTTTTGAAAAATGTAAATACAAACAGAGCTACTGACATCAGATATACATTTTTGTATTTTTACATTGTGTGTATGTCGGTATGTATACCATGAAAATTGTTAGAATGGGTTTGCAATCGAACAATTTATTCTATTCAATACATTTCCCTGAATATATTGTCTGACAGTTATACTGTATTCTGAATTCAGGGGTTTATTATTCCACTGTACAGACATGTACAGTACAACATCACATCGTTCGTGGACGGGTATGGGGCCGGTCTCGGATGTATGGTAGTTGGCCAAATTGATACATCACTCATCGGTATCGCCCAACTCGGTTCTGTTTCACCCACCCGTCCACCCATCAACCACACATCACCCACATCCCCACACACACGCTCGAGGGCACCGTGTCGGCCGTATTACCACCACCCCTCGCCCCGATCGCACCCACCGTGACGGTCGTATTGTTGGACGGTCAGGTTCGTCGCACCGGTGAGGAAGAAAACGCAGGTGAGGCCCTTCAGGCCGATCAAACAGACTCGTTCACGTCGTCCCACTCAACTCCTGACTTTCGTATTTTTCGTCCGCCTTCCTGACCCAAGTACCCCGCTGGAACATCCACACACCACACCAAACCCCGATCCGCCTCGCCCCTCACTCAGACATACCCGCACACATGAACATCTTCGTCGTTGGGTACTGGGGTTGCTCTTCTTCCTCCAACCCTACGCGGTCCTGTTCTTCACCCGCC
The DNA here is from genome assembly GCA_032274145.1 of Herpochondria borealis. NCBI lineage: Eukaryota > Rhodophyta > Florideophyceae > Ceramiales > Ceramiaceae > Herpochondria > Herpochondria borealis. The sequence continues at coordinate 2,478 of JAVCKV010195268.1, read as the reverse complement.
CGAACACACACTCACGCACCTGCACACGCACATACCCACATACGCTCAGGTAACCACATATGTTCCGCCCGCTCCACTTACCTGCGGTCCCCGTGCGCTTGATCCACTCCACTTACCCGCACACCCTACGCACTCCACCCACCCCGCATACCCGCGCGCCGGTGTACCCGCGGGCCCCACACCCTCCGCTCGCTCCATACACCCCATGCGCTCCGAGTTTGGCATACGCTCCGTGTGGTCCTCCAGGTCCTTGTGACCCACCTGTCCCGTGCGCACCACCCACCTCGTGCTTCCCACACGCACCGTGCGTCTCGCACACGCCGAGTGCGACGCCACGACCGTCAAATATGGAGCGCCGAACTCTGTCCGAATCACCGATGTCAACACCATCAAAACCATCACTAACACCACTAACACCACCGTCACCACCACCATCGTAACTCCTACCACCACCAACCCAACCACGGCTGCAACTGCCCCCATGACATTCTACCACCACGACCGCCGTCTACCACCTCCAACACCATCTTCACGCCAATACTAGGAACACCCCGAACTCCATCACCGCCACGACCGCCGTTACCGCCATAACCACACCTGTCGCTGCCCGCGTCACTGTCCGTGACACCATGGACACCACCATCGGCACCACCACACACCTATCACTGTTCCCGTCACTGTCCATTTCGCCACCGTCATAACACCACCACCACAACCGCCAACACGCAAAACACCACACCGATCACGACCGTCCTGACCTTCATCGCCACATCGTCGATGCCCGTGTCGCTGCCCGCGAGACCGTGGACACCACCACCAAATTCTCCGGCATCTCCACCTTTACCACAACGTCTTCGAATGCTGTTCCCGTTACCACCCACGTCGCCACCGCCAAACCACCACCAGTACCACAGGCACCAACACCGTCACCAATACCATCATATGTCTTCCACACATGCGTGTGTAGTCCCGTCACTGTCCATATCAAGCGGCGACTGTGCGCGTCGCCCCGCCACTGCAACGTCACCGCGCCACTGTCCACATCACCCGGCTTTTGTCCGCGTCAGCCCTTCGCCGTCTCCGTCACCCCATACCTGCCTGTGTCGCCCCGCCGCATTTCAAGTCACCGGACCGATGAACACGTCGGCCGGCCACTGCCCGTGTTGACCGGCCACTGCCCACCTCGGCCGGCCACTGTCCGCGTCGATCGGCCACTGCCCACGTCGGTCAGGCACTACCCGCGTCGGTCGGCCACCGCGCGCGTCGGCCTTCCACTGTCCGCGTCGGCCGACCACTGCCCGCGTCGATCGGCCACTGCCCACCTCGGCCGACCACTGCCCACGTCGGCCGGGCACTGACGGCGTCGGTCGGCCACTGCGCGCGTCGGCCTTCCCCTGCGCGCGTCGGCCTTCCACTGTCCGCGTCGGCCGACCACTGCCCGCGTTGTCACGCCGATTTACGCGTCGGTCGGCCACTGCCCGCGTCGTCACGCCGATGTCCGCGTCGGTCGGGCACTGCCAGCGTCGGCCGGCCACTTTCCGCTTGTCCCGCCGATGTCCGTATCGACCGCCGCTGTCTGTGTCACACCGGTCGCTTTCCGCGTCACCAGGTCGCTTCTTCACCCGGCCACTACTTGCAAACTGGTTATCCTGACCCAGTCGCGCCTAGCCCGTTACCGGTTCTGACAAACCGCCGTGTACAACACGTTTGTCACACACACCCCGTACCTCCCCGACACCCGCGTCGTAAACACCGCTATGTACGACCTCACCGTGTGTATCATGTAAGCCCCGTGCTCTGTAACGCGAGTAACAAGAAATCATTAATTTTACATTGAAATTCGATTTTTTCATTAATTATGCGCCGTAACACCTGGAATTTTACTTAGTGTTTTTATAATATTTCTTCACAAAATGATTGACGGGGTATGCAGGTGCTAGGGTACCGTCCCGAGTGTATTACATATGTACATGTGAGTGTATACATACCAGAGGTATATTTTTAATACTACCAAAACAACCAAATTTTAGTTATTGGAATATACCAACGGGAGATGCCAAACCCAATCAAATGTCAACTATTAACGACTGTGTCATACAAAGAAATATCGACGGACCCGACCGAGTAACTTGGAATCTTCTCACCTCCCCTCCCCTCCCCCCTTCCCTATCTCACCCCCGCACACCACCACCACGACAACGCGAAGACCAACACCCCCGTCACCCCAACCCCAACCTCCGTCTCCCCTCTCCCACACACGCACATCACACACACACACCCACACCCCGCGCATCGCGTCGGGTCTCGCGCATCGTCTCGACCCTCGCACCTCGGCCTTCGCACCACGCACATCGCACATCGCACATCGCACATCGCACATCACAACCCCCGACCCCATCACACAACACACACATACACACACACACACACACACACACACACACACCCGCACACACACACACTCCCGCACCCACACAC
>JAVCKV010195157.1:0-16899 GCA_032274145.1 Herpochondria borealis | reverse complement strand
TCAAGCGATTGCTTTAAAAAAAGAAGGAATAGATGTAGGTGTCCTTTTTGTAGAAATGGATATTAGAGGATTCTCTAATAAATTAAAAACACATCGTTTTAAAAGTACATACACAGAAGAAAATGGCATTAAAGTATTTAGATATTATGGATTTTTTCCTCCTAAAATAAATCAATTCCTCTATAAAAAATGGGGATTCTTCTTTGAGCTTTTACTAAAAAAATATATTCGGAAATTTGGCCTTCCTGATATTCTTCACGCACATACCTATCATGGAGGTTTTGTAGCAGCGTTGTTATCAAAAAAATATAACATCCCCTATGTAATTACGGAACACACAAGTGGTCTGTTGGAGACAGAAATCCAAGGATGGAAGCGTAACATACTTTTAAGTAGCTTAAATAATGCTTCGCAAATAATTGCTGTTAGTTCTGGGCTAAAAAATGCTTTGAAAAATTATACTGAAAAAGAAATAAAAGTAATTCCTAACCTAATTGATACTGAATTATTTTCATTAAAAAAAGCGCCAAAAGAAAGTTCACTAATTCAATTTATAGCAGTAGGGGATTTGATCCCAAGAAAAGGATTTCATTTTTTGATTGAAGCAATGGCTAATGTGAAACCTGAAATAAAAGTAAAAATACACCTTTCAATATTAGGTTATGGTAGGGAGAAAAAAAAGTTAAATGATCTGATCAAAAAACATAACTTACAAAATAAAATTTCTCTTCTTGGCGAAATACCTCGTACTACTGTTCCTAAATTTTTGCAGTCATCTCATGTGTTTATTCTATCCAGTACCTTTGAAACTTTTGGAATTGTAGTCATCGAAGCAATGGCAACAGGCTTGCCTATAATCTCCACAAAATGCTTTGGCCCTGAAGATATTGTAAGTCCTGAATCTGGAATTTTAATACCTCCCAATAGTTCAAAGGAATTGGCTAAAGCAATCGAAATGATGTATGAAAATTACAATAACTTTGATCCCCAAAAAATAAGAAATATTGTAAAAGAAAAGTACACAGAAAAAATTGTTGCTCAGAATTTGGAATCAATTTACCTATCCGTTTTGAGCTGAAATATTTTATAAATTACCAGACTATTGTAGGTCATCATATGCAAGACTTCAAAAAAAACATACCATCTTAAAAAGAAAAAGAAATCATCATTTTCAATAGCTAACCATAATAAAACAGTAGTATATAAACATTTAATTATCGTTAATGTCAAATTATATTGTTGTTGATTAATTACTGTAAATCCTGAACTAGTTGGGCTACTAAAAAAATTTACAAAACCTTTAATTGCCAAAATAGATGCAATCTTTCCAGCCAAAATCCATTCTTCTCCAAGTATAAACTCAAAAAATTCTAACCCAAAAAAATACAGAATTGTAAATGGAATAATTCCAATTGAAATCAATAATCCCCATATATTCCAAAAGTCAGAAGTAGTTAGGTTATCTTTTGAAAATTTATCTGAAATATCTTTATAGAAAACTTGACTGACTGCTGCACCAATCAAAGCAGCGGGTAATAAAACAACCCGCATAGCCATAAAAAAAGAACCTGTTAGTTCTTCCGAAAAATATTCTGACAAAATTATTATAATTATTTGATAGGCAATCACATCAAGAAAAGTGGAAGGAGTATTAAATTTGACAAATTTTATATTTTTCCTGAAAATAAAATTCCAAGCTTCGGTTTTAACTAAACTTCCTATTTTAATTTTTTTATTAAAAAGAAAAACCAATACAAGAAAAGCTATAAAATTCGCTCCTGTAATAGCTATAATAAGTCCTACTTTTTTGTTGAAGTAAAAAATAACAAGAGCTAATAACAAGTTAGATAACGTTACTATAATTCTTGAAAGTGCAATATTTTTGTATCCTTTCTCACTATTAAAGAAATAAACCAAAATCTGATTTCCAGCACTTGAAATAAAAAAGATAAAAGATAAAAAGATAAATAAAAAGCTCATTTGTTCATTCCAAAAAGACCAAATCCATAACAAAAAACTTACAATAATAGCTGTTATTAATACAGTTGAAAACGCCATTGGAATTAGAGTCAACCTTTCCCTTAAATTTTTTGTTCTAACTATTGCTAAATCTAATTGTAATGTAGAAAAGGATAAAATAGTAGTGCCAATTGCCATAAAAAGTGCCAAGTTCCCAAATTCACTAGTTCCATATATTCTTGCTAATATAGGTAACCCTCCTAGGTTTATTAATTGGGAGATAAGTGTCCCTAAAAAAAGAATAGAAACATTCTGAAAGAATATGTTTTTAGTAAATTTCAACTGGTAAATGTAAGTATGTAAAATGTTGTATTGGCTACAATAAAAATTGTTAATAATTGTTAATTTTGTAAGCATATTTGTTTCTCAAACCTGTCAATCCTCCTAAATCCGATTCCAACAAATAAAAGGCTCGAATTTTGATTTATTTTAATGTTTTGCTTAAAAACATTAAAATTTAAAAAAAACTTATTTAAAACATTCATAGTTAATTAAAAAAAAAATCAATGAAGAAAATAACTACCCTTTTTATTATTTTTTTCGTTCTAGTTGTTTCCTTGTCTGCTCAAATGATAAATGGTATTGACACTTTATATGGGAATGAATGGATTAATTATAATCAAAACTATTACAAAATAGATATTGCCGATGATGGAATATACAGAATCCCTTTTCAAACTTTAGTAGATGAAGGCATCCCTGTAACTAATTTTCAAGGTAATAGAGTTAAGCTTTTTTATATGGGGGAAGAGATTCCCGTTCATGTAAGTTCTGATAGTGCATTTGGAGATGGAGATTTCATTGAATTTTATGGGCGTAAAAATCGAAGTCAACTAGACCGTCATTTATTCGTCAATCCAGATACTGAAATATCAAATCCAGAATACAGCTTATTTACAGATACTTCAGCATATTTTTTAACATGGGATGAGAGTACTTCAACTCAACGTATTAGTGATGTTAATAATGATATGAACAATGCACCTTCTACTCCTGAACCATACTGCTGGTATATTGATTCATTGGTGTTATCTGAAGATTGGAGTAAAGATATTCATCCTGCATTTGTTTATCATTCAAGATTTGAAAAGGGAGAAGGGTTTATAGGGTCAATAAGAAATACTCAAAAAATAAGAGTCAATACAACTGGGATTTATGCAAGCGGTCCAGCAAGTAATTTAAGTTTCCGATATTCTACTGGAACTGCGACAGGTGATGGTCCCCATGACCAGAATATACTTATTGATGATGTATTGCAACTCACCGACAATTTTGTGGGCATTGAAGCAAGGCAACATGATTTTGCACTTGTTACAAGTAATTTAGGTAGTAAAGTTAAATTAGAATTAACAGGTACATATAATAATAAAGATAGAGCAGGGGTTGCTTATATGGCCTTGACTTATCCTAGAACCTTTGATTTTGAAAATAAGAAACAATTCCATTTTAAAATGGACGCTTCTTCAACTATTCAATTTTTACAAATATCAAATTTTGATGCTGAAGGTGGTAATCCAATTTTGTATGACCTCACCAATAATAAACGAATTGTTACTATTTATGATGGTACTCATGTAAATATAGCATTACCACCATCGTCTACAACGCGTGAATTAGTATTATCAAGCAATAATTCTGGAATAGTTGACATAGCTTCAATGAAAGAAATGGATTTTGTTGATTATGCTCAACACGATTCTGATTATCTCATAATTTCTGATCAAAGTTTAAGAAATGATGGACAAGGAAATGATAATGTACAAGCCTATTCAGATTACCGTGCTTCTGATGCCGGTCAAAATTTTAATCCTATAATAATTGATGTACAACAATTGTATGATCAATTTGGATATGGAATAAATCGACATAGTCTTTCTATGAGGAATTTTGGCCATTTCGTTTTAAAAAATTGGACTAATCCTAAATATGTTTTGATTCTTGGAAAAGGTAGGGAATATCAATTTGTAAGAACCCATGAAGCTTATGCAGAAGCCAAAGCAAATGGCTCTTTTCATGTTCCAACTTTTGGGGCACTTGGTGGAGCAGACAATTTATTTCTATGTGGGAATCTTGAATATGCTCCTAAAATATCAATAGGTAGAATACCTGCAAAAAATGGACAAGAAATTAAACATTACTTGGATAAAGTAATCGAACATGAAGAAAATCAAAATAACCCTCAGACTAAAGAAGAGAAATTATGGATGAAGAGAATGGTGCATTTGGGTGGTGGAGATCCCCAAGAGCAATCCTTGTTAAGAGCATATTTAGAAGGAATGGAATCAATTATTGAAAATAATACATTTGGAGCAAATGTAACTTCCTTCTATAAACAAACTGCAGATCCAATACAAATTTCTCAGACTGATGCTTTAAAAAATTTAATCAATAGTGGAGTATCAATTCTAACATTTTTTGGGCATTCTTCAACGGGAAGTTTTGATTATAGTATTGATAATGCTAGTTCCTACAATAATCAAGGAAAATACCCTGTAATTTTTTCTTTTGGATGTTACTCTGGAAGAATACATACCCAAACAGTTGGAATTAGTGAAGATTTTATATTAACACCTGAAAAAGGAGCGATTGCTTTTTTCGCGACTACGGGGATTGGATTTGCTAATAGATTGAATATTTATGGTCGAGAGTTTTACAACCAACTAGGCGGTCAAAGTTATGGTATGGGAATTGGCGATGTGAGTAGAGTTACTATTGAAAACACCCAAAATTCCATTAAGTATCATGGACCTCAAATGACATTAGCAGGAGACCCTGCAGTCCGTGTTTTTATAGGTGATGCACCTGATTATATTATAGATAGAGAGTCTGTTGCATTTGATCCTAATCCTATTAGTATTCAAAAACCTACTTATGACGTGACCTTTGATGTAGTCAACTTAGGACAACATTCGTCAGATTCTATGATTGTGGAAATCAAACAAAAATTACCAATTGGAGATGATAAGTTTACTGTTGTTTTGGATACTATACCAAACCCTCCATTCAGTACAACCTTAAATTATCAAATCCCTGCTTTTGGTAGTACTGCTTTAGGTGCCAATGAATTTTTTATTGAAATAGATAAAGAGAATAGGAATATTGAACTTCCTAATCCTCAAGCAGAAAATAATAACACTTTAGAAGGTCAAGGTTTTGGCGAAAGCATAACTGTTCACTTTATTTCAAAAGAAGTAATTCCAGTTTATCCTAGAGAATTTGAAATTGTAGGAAGTCCTAATCTAACTTTGAAGGCCTCAACTTCTTCAACTTTTCTAGAGGATCAAGAGTATATTTTTCAAATAGATACTACAGCCAATTTTGATAGTCCTTTTTTACAAGAAACAACTATCAAACAATTAGGAGGAGTAGTTAAATGGAAACCTGAAATTACCTATTCTAATAATACAGTTTATTATTGGCGAGTCAGCCCAGAAGAAGATTCCACTATTGGAGGTTTCATTTGGAAAAACAGTTCGTTTTTGTATTTGGCAGGTGTCGATAATGGTTGGAATCAATCTCATAAATACCAATATCTTAAAAATAACCTTTCAAACCTTGAAGTTAAGGAAAATGGAACAATCAAGTTTATTACAGATTTTAAAGATATAGCTGTGGAGAATTTAGCGGTAGCAGTACCTTTTGGATCAAATTCTACTCCATTACGGATATTTATATCTAATAACCTCGAAGAAAATTATACAGGAAATCCTCCTGCTGGAGTTTATGTTATGGTATTTGATCCTATTGAGGTTGAACCTCGTCTTGATCCTTCAAATTCTATCGCTTTTAAATATTTAACCAATACTACAGATGAACGTGAAAGTTTAATTAATTTTTTAAATTCAGAGGTAAACGTTGGTGAATATGTCTTATTTTTTACTGTACAAAAAATTAATGAATCATATAAACCAGAAGAGTGGGCTACTGATATGGCATCCTTGGGTACAACTATTTTCGATGTTTTAGAGTCAGAAGGGGCAACCCAAATTAGAGATTTAGAAACAATTGGTGCAGTACCTTATGCATTCATGTATCAAAAGGGGATGGGAGCACTAAAGGAAGAAAGTTCAACCTCAGTCACAGATGTATTAAACTTTAACTATGCTATTCCTGGTAGCTGGGATAATGGGAACATAAAATCCACAACAATCGGCCCAGCCAAAAATTGGGAATCTTTATTATGGCAAGTAACTTCATTAGATCAGTTGCCAACTGATGAATTTTCTATTGACATTTATGGTATTGATAATTTTGGAAATGATTCCTTATTAATGACCGCTGTCCAAAATTTCACTCAACCTCTTACTTCGATAAATGCGGAAGAATTTCCATATCTTAAATTGAATTTTAATTCAATGGATACGATAAATAAATCAAGTGTACATTTAGATTATTGGAGAGTACTGTATGAAGGAATTCCAGAGATTGCTTTAGATCCAAATGCATTTTTCGCTTTTGAAAGTGATACTTTAAAACAAGGAGAACCTTTAAACCTTAAAATTGCCATAGAAAATATTGCTCAATATGACATGGATAGCATTTTGATGAAATTTTCTATTACAGATCAAGCAAATAACCAAAATACAATATTAAAAAGAATAGCTCCACTCATTTCAGGGGATACTCTCATTGCCAATTTAAATGTTGATACTCGTGATTTTGTTGGAAAAAATACTTTGTTTATAGAAGCCAATACTAACCAAGATCAACCTGAACAAGTTCATTTCAATAACATAGGATTTTTTGATTTCTTTGTTGAAAAAGATGAAAGGAATCCATTACTAGATGTCACTTTTGACGGTTTCCATATTATGGATGGCGATTTAGTTTCCTCTAAACCACATATCTTGATTACGCTTAAAGATGAGAATCAGTACCTTGTATTGAATGATACCTCATCATTTCAAGTATTACTAAAAAAGCCTGGTGATCCTAATTTGATTCCCTTGATTATTGATGGAGAAAATTTAATCTTTTATCCTGCATCAGTAGGAAGTAATAATAAAGCAAGATTAGAATATACACCTATTTTAGAGCAAGATGGAACTTATCAGCTTTTAGTTTTAGCTCAAGATATTTCAGGGAATCAATCTGGAGATTTGGCTTACAAAGTAAGTTTTGATGTAACTAATAAATCTTCTATTTCGAAAGTGTTAAATTATCCAAATCCATTTTCTACTTCAACTCGATTTGTATTTACATTAACAGGGGATCAAATTCCTGAAAATATGAAAATTCAGATCATGACGATTTCAGGTAGAATTATTCGAGAAATCTTACAAGAAGAATTAGGGCCAATTCATGTTGGGAATAATATCACTCAGTATGATTGGGATGGAACAGATGAATATGGAGCAAGATTGGCAAATGGTGTCTACCTCTATCGGGTTGTAGCTACCAAACCGAATGGAGAACCCTTCGAATCATTTGATACCAAAGCTGACCAGTTCTTTAAAAATGGATTAGGTAAAATGGTTATTCTTCGATAAAAGTGGAATCCTCAGAGGTCAAGAAAATCTCTGAGGATTTTAATTTTTGCCACTCTTTATATAATATTATTTTCCATACACAAGCCTAATATTATGTTTTTGATTGTCGCTCCTTTAGTTTTAGCATATTCTAATTTTTTACGATAATTTAAAATATGGCTAACTGATATTCCAATATTGTATACTTGGGGGTTTTCATCTATTAAAAGACTTTCTAACAAATTACTAAACCAATCCCTTTCTTCAACTCCATATCCAAAGCTATAGGAATCACCTAAAACAAAAATATCATCTTCATTAGAATCTTTTAAATCCTTTTCATCTCTAAAACCATATTTCCCTTGGATCATAACTAGGATAAATTTGCCTCATCACTAATTCTGATAGAAATAAACTAAACAACATCGTCCCTCCAAATATTAACCAATTAACAATTGTATTCTGATTTATTCTTTTTATGCTTAACTTCATTTTTATTTTTATATAAAACTTATTTCATCTATAGATTTGACAAATCCACCTCAAATATACATCATTGTTCCTTGCTTTAATGAGAAAGCAGTATTAAGGCAAACCTTAATTCCCTTGGTTAATCAGAATCATCATGTAGTTGTAGTAGACGACTGTTCCTCTGATACTTCTCAAGAAGTCATTAAAGGTTTACCCGTATTTTATCTACGGCATAGTATCAATTTAGGACAGGGAGCTGCTTTACAAACAGGGATGGATTTTGCTTTACAAAAAGGAGCCGATATTGTTATTCATTTTGATGCAGATGGCCAACACCCTGCACACGAAATTCCTGATTTAATTCAACCCATTTTGGATAAAGAGTGTGATGTTACTCTGGGGTCTCGGTTTTTAAATAAAAGTAAAATTCAAAATATTCCTTTCAAAAAAAGAATTCTTCTTCGAGCTGCTTGTTGGATAAACGGAATGATAACAGGGCTTTGGTTAACTGATGCACATAATGGTTTCAGAGCATTGAATAAGACCGCTTTGCAAGAAATTAAATTAACCGAAAATCGAATGGCACATGCAACTGAAATTCTAACATTAATAAAAAAAGCTAATCTTACAGTTAAAGAGATTCCCGTAACCATCTCCTATACTGAGTATTCAATGCAAAAAGGTCAATCTATGTGGAATTCTGTAAATATATTGTTTGATTTATTTAAAAATCGTTGGTTATGACATTAATTCAATTTTTGTTGATTGCTGGAATTATTTTACTTTGGAGGTTGTATGCAAAAGTTTTTAAAAATCACTTTCTAAGTAAAATTGTATTTATATTGTTATTCTTAAGTGGCATTTTAGCTGTTGCTTTTCCTGACTTATCTACAATTATTGCAAACCTTGTAGGCGTAGGAAGAGGTACCGATTTACTAACATACTTAATGGTTTTAATTTTTTATGCTTCATTTTATTTTTTGTATTCAAAAATTGAAAATATAGAGTCTCACCAAACAGAGATTATCCGACAGTTATCAATTAGAAGTGTACAATTTCTAAAAGATGAACAAAATAAAATATGAAAAAATTTGTTCAATTTTTAGAAAAAAGAAGTGTTTGGATTTTAGGGATCTTATGCATTTTGCCTTTTTTAATACTCTCCTACTTCATTCATCCTGTAGGGACACATGGGTGGGATTGGGCCACTCAATACCCTGGAGAACTTCCTGCTAACCTAAATTTCCTTGAGCAACAAGGCTATTGGTATAATAACGTGATGGGACGTTATGCTTCAACGGCAGTATTATCTATTACACATTTATGGTTCAGCATTTCCAATTTTAAATTATTCCCAATTGTTTTCATTTTAGGAATGATCGGAAGTTTATATTTTTTATTAAAATCAATGTTTTCAATTGATGTTAAAGAAGTTTCAGATCTTCAGAACTTGAAGGGATTAACCTTTTTAACTATACCAATCTTTTTAATTTACCTCGATCAATTGACTGGAGTCTATGAAGCCTTTTACAATTTATCATGTGTAATTACCTGGCAATTAGGAGGAATATCTTTTTATCTTTTTGTTGGCTTGATGATTCCAATATTAACAAAACAAAGGTCAAAATCAGTTGGAAATATATTATTAATATCTTTTTTGATTTTTATTTCAGTTGGGACTAATGAAGTTTGCCTAGTGGCCACCAATGGATGGCTCTCCTTACTTATTTTAGGAGGTTACTTTTATTATAGAAAATGGCAAAAGTGGATAATATGGCTATTCATTTTCTCCCTCTTTTGTTCTTTTTTAGAAATTCTAGCTCCTGGTAATTTTGTAAGAATGGATTTATCCGAACGTGCCCAAAACCCAATTTTAACCATTTTCCTAACGTTTAGTGTTAGCACTTTTAATTGGGTTAGATGGTTTTCTACTACTCCAATTTTAATATTTGCAATCTTATATTTACCCATAGGTATTCGGTTGGCAAAAAGTCAACATAAAAATTCTATTTTTAAATATCCATTATTTGGAGTGATTGGATTAATCTCATTTCAATGGTTAAGTTTATTGTTATTATTTTGGTCTCAAGGAGATGAGACCTTACCAGAACGATTGATGGATTTTATTTTTTGGATCTCGCTACCCTTATTATTTTATGTATGGCAATGTCTAATTAGTGTTTTCTTAGTAAAAAAATATGTCTCCCCTACCCTTCAATATCCCAATGTCATTCGATGGAGTTTATCAATATTTATCATTTTTCATTTATTTTTTAGTGGCCTCAATATTGATAAATCTGAGGAGGCAAGAAACACGTCCAATTATTTATCTATTATCCAAACAAGTAGCAACATAGGAAAAGCTTGGTTAGAAATATTAAATGGTAAGGCTTCTACATATAACAATGAACAATATATGATTTATGAGCAAATTAAAATTTCAACTCAAGATACTTGCTTTATCCCTCCACCAACAGTCCATCTAAATATTATTTACGATAAGACCTATGATCGAAAAGCAAAAAGTGGAGAACATTTTATGAGTTATTATTTTGACAAAAATATTATCGTAAAATATAATCCCTCTAATCATGATAATCCGCACTAATTTTTCTCTCTAATAAAATTCCTAATATCTCTTCTCTTCTATTTATCAAAAACCGAATCCCTGAAACACTAAATAACATTCCAAATATAGACCGAACACTTAATTTATTATCAATCAATAAACCAAAAACTATTTGCCATTTCAACGGAATCTTATTGTTATGCAAAATCTCGAAATGAGCTCCTACCACAAAACTATCAGTTCCATACTTAATATTCAACCAATCAAATAATGGCGCGCTATGAACCTGTATATGAGGTTCTATTTCTGAATTAGAACTTATTTTTTCAAATCCCTTTTGAGGATTAAGATTTAGTAATAAATTCAAATCTTTAATTAGGATATAAAAATTAGGAAGTAATCGACAGAAGATTCCATAGTTTTTTCGAAGAGATTTACAATATGATTTTGCTGCTAACTCTATATTTTCGAAATCAACACTTTCTCCTCGAGTCAATTTCTCCATTTTATTGGTAGCTATTTCTTCCTTTTCAATTCTAACAGAATTTTTATTTTTATCAAAAAATAAGGTCTCCCCTATTTTTATATCCAAAACTCGCTCATCTATTCCTAATAATTCTTTCCCATCAAGCATGGAAAAATTTTGCTCATAACTTTCTGGAGCTCTATAATAATGATATGAGGCAAAAGGAAAAACATGCTTCACATCAAATAATGAAAAGTTGTCTTTAAAACTATCTTTTAACCTTTCTTTGATTTCATTACTTTCTCGTTTTGGATAAACAAGTAATTTACCTGCATGATTAAAGTTGGTCAAAAAAATATCTACAGATTGAATTTGTTTAGATATTCTCTTTTGGGCAAACGGCGGGAGATTACAATCATTATAATTTAAAATATTGCCAAAAGGAGATTGAATTAAAAGCATATTATCAATTCCTGTAGTTGGATATCTTTTTATTTTGACATTATCATTTAAGTATAATTCTTTTCGTTCCAACAATGGAATTACATTTTTAAAACCAATTCCCCTCATTGCTTTATTAAGTTGGAAATTATAAGAATCATTTCCTAAAACTTTTACACTAGGGTTTACTTTTAATATTTCCTTCAATGTTGGAATATGAAAATGATCTGAATGAAAATGAGATATCCATAAATGAGTAGCACTTTTTGCTTTTTCAATAGCTTTATCATTTTTATATCTTAACCCCCATCCTTCTTGAAAACAAGTTCCAAAAAACCAAGGATCGGTCAGTAATTTAATCTCACCAATCTCAATGAGTACACTTGCATGATTTAGATACTCAATTTTTATCATCTCTTTAAAAATTTAATTTCATTTTATAAATATCAAAAAGAATAGGATTATGCTGTGCAAAAATTTGAAGATTCAAGGAGGAATTATGCCATAAAAAAACAAATTCTCCTTGATATCTCTTAACCTCATTCATCAATGCCTCCACTTTTTCTTGAGCATCGGCCAATGATAATTTTGCGTACATCCCCAATGTTGTTTCCATAAATAGCAATGGTCTTTCATAAAGTCGTAATTGCTTTCTTTGTAAAATATCAAATACTGGAAAAGGATAACAAATCCCGCATCGAAACCCAACTGAATCTTCATAACCTAATGTAGAATCCCACTCCATATTAGTATTTTCCCAAAGATTCCATGTATTTGGTATTTCAAATCGAAGATAATGTTGTCGACCTGTCGTTACGCCTTTTTGGATAATTTTTTCTAAATGTCTTTTTTCTTGATTAAACACATTTTCATTTTGATATGCATCATAGGATGGATGAAACCCAATATGATGTCCACGATTTTTTATTTTTTTAATTAAAGATTTCACTTTTGGATGATCCAACTGATATGGAGGATCGTATTTATTTTTACCTCCGGCCACAAAAAAAAAGTGTGCTTTGATTCCTAAATTTTCCGCACCTTCTAAAAAAATGTCATGCGTATCATTCGGATCATTTCCTTTTAAATATGACTTTGTGAAATAAATTCCATCCTTAAAAAATCGTGGATCTATAAGATGCCTAGCCAACGTTTTTAAAGATTGAAAAGGTGAGGTAAATAAAAAAGGAACATCAACATCGTGAGTTGGAACAATTTCAAAATTCCGTTGCTTCCTTTTTTGCTGAATTCCTAATTTTTGAAGAACGGCCCAAAGTATTTCTACATATTGATTAACTACAGGTTTCTCTAAAAAATCATTCTTATAGGCTAGAGATTCTTTACTTGAAAATCTTTGGTGCATATCTCGATTAGGATTAGCATACTCTTCCCACCTCGATAGCATAAAAAATGTAGAAGCAATAATGTCTGTTTCAAGAACCAGCTCCTCTCCTATTTCACATAATTCTGTTTTTCCAAAAATTGATATTATTGGAAATTCCGTTGCTCTTATTTTCAATTTCCCTTTTGAAATACCTGGTGGAATATTTTGAATTGAATACCATTCCTTTGGATTATTTTTAAAAAAAAAACAATTCCGAATCACCAATTTTCTTCCTCCATAAATAATCTCAAAATCTTTAGAACTAGAATTTACTTCCAGTTCATATTCCAATCCTAAAAACTCTTTTAGTAAACAATGAAAGGTATATTTAACTTCAGGTAGGGCAATATTTGGAATGGTAACTTTCAATTGAGATTTTTATTTTTCCAAAAAACCATAAATGGAAAATGTTAAAGTAGTAACTTGATAAGTTAAGCGAGCCACAGTTTTGAACTGTGGCTCGCTTAATGACTAGACCGTTTTAAACAATCCCACTACCGACTCCACAATATAATTTTGAATCTCTTCATTCATTTCTGTGTGTATTGGCAAAGAAATTACCGACTGGCACAATTCCTCCGTAACTGGTAATTTCATCCCTGCTGGCACAAAGTTTTTAAACGCCTCTTGCTTATAAAGTGGTAACGGATAGAATACTCCAAAGGGTACACCTCTTTCTTGCAGATGAGCTTTCAATACTTCTCGTTGCCCATCTCTTACCTTCAATGTATATTGATGAAAAACGTGTGTGGAGTTATGTTCGCGTGTCGGAATTTGCACCCAATCTATATCTTTTAAAGCTGCATCATAATAAGCCGCAGCTTTTTGGCGAGCTTCGGAATATTGTTTTAAATATTTCAACTTTATTCCCAAGATGGCCGCTTGGATAGAATCCAATCTAGAATTGCAACCTACCATTTTATGATAGTAACGAACGTCTTGACCATGATTAGCAATCATCTTCAATTGCATTGCCAAGTCCTCATCATTTGTAAAGATTGCCCCACCATCTCCATACGCTCCTAAATTTTTTGATGGATAAAATGAAGTGGTTCCAATATGTCCTATTGTGCCTGTTTTTTGCGTAGTTCCATCACTAAATTGATAGTCCGCTCCAATAGCCTGAGCATTATCTTCGATTACGTAAATGTTATGTTTTTTAGCCACTTTCATAATTGGTTCCATATCCGAACTTTGCCCAAAAAGATGAACTGGAACAACGGCTTTCGTTTTGGAGGTAATTGCTTTTTCAATTATATCCGCAGTCAAATTAAATGTGTTTGGATCAACATCTACCATTACAGGTGTCAATTGTAACAATGCAATTACTTCTGCAGTAGCAACATAGGTGAATGCTGGAACGATAACTTCATCACCAGGTTTTAATCCCAATGCCATCAATGCAACTTGCAAAGCATCTGTTCCATTTGCACAAGGAATGACATGTTTAACATTTAGGAATTTTTCAAGATCGACCTGAAATGCTTTTACTTTGGGCCCATTAATAAATTGGGAAGAACCTACTACTTCTAGAATTGCTTCATCTATTTCTGACTTGATGTTTTGGTACTGAGTACGCACATCGACCATCTGAATTTTTTGATTCATGCTTATATCAATATTTTTATCTTTAAAATTTAATGAGGTCGAATATGACCTTATTGAAACATTTTTCCAAATCCGCACATTTACGGGCTTCTAGTTAAATGTGTCTAAATGGACTCATTTAAAATTATATTTCTTACTCCTCGCTAGTAAGTTTTTTCAAATCATCCAATACATCTGAAAGATGATGAATCTCCATTGCGTTATCTTTTATTTTTTGAAAAATCCATCCAAGGGTTTTGATATCTAACTCTTGATCTTTATCCTGACTTAAAGACGTTTGCCCTTTAGTCAACAAATCTCTAATTTTTCCATACACCCATAATTCAAATTTTGGATTTAACCATGCTGCTAACTTTAAAGCCAACCTCTGTTCATACCATGTTCCCTGCAAGTCTAATCGATCTCCTCCTTGTACTACTTTTATAGCTTTTAACCGTTGTTGCGAATCTGCAACAACGGTGGAATTCATTACGTTTTCAAGTTCTTTTATAAATTCTTTAGTTTGCTTCGATCTTGTAAAATCGGGCAAACGTTTATTAAATGCTTTTGCTATCTCTGTAGCATTAATCATCTCCTCACCATCTCCAAAATTAAAAGTAATTCGCTTTCCTTCAAATTCCAAAATATGTATTTTGTTTTCTTTACTCATAAGGTCTTTATAAAAACTACAAATTGAAAAAACTGGTTTATCCTATTTTTTCCAAAAACTCACATATGAGTATTTGGAATTTCACCGAACACGAAAATCCTTGTGTTTGGAAAATATTTAATCTCCTCCTCCTCACTACACCTTCTTACTCCCCTCCAACTGCCACCATTCCTTGCATCGGTACCTTACCTTATCCTCTATCGCATTTTGATATTTATCAAAATCGACTTCTTGATTTAATGACTCAAACGCCTTAATATATTCATTTTTCACCCCTTCCATAAAATCCATATATTCGGTAGGATATTGATTTTTAAACCAATCCATATTAAACCCTCGTCCCTTTTTAGGTTTAATCCGACTTCCTATTTCAATATCTTCCACTACCCTATTCGCAGCTCTAAACTCATCTTGTTCTTTCTCCAAATATAATCCATATTCCTTCTTATTCATTTGTTTGGTGGCTTCTCTTCTATCCCTTTCTGAATCGTTCATTTCATTTTTCTTTTTCAAAACTACTTCCACCATTCGTGCATGTAAATTATCTTCTGTTAGTTTTCCAGTTTTCCACCATTCCACAAAGGCTCCTGCTTTTTGACTCGCATTACTTTTTTCATTTAAAAATTTCCAAACAATCTTCATGTACACATCCTCAAAACCTTTGAGAGGACCATAATTTACTTTTGTGTCTAGAAGCACCTTTTCGATGACAAAAGTTTTATTAACTCCTAATTGAGATAAAAATTGAAAGGCCAACCATTGCGAATAAGTGAGTTTATCGATTCTTTGTTGAAGCAATGTAGCAGATTTTCCTTTGCTTCTTGTCCCCCACTCACCATTAAGAAAACGAATATTATCAGGTACATGCTGAGGTGTATTTTCTGAGATGTAAAATTTTAAACTAATAATACTTTTTCCTTTCTTCCGAGCAGGCATAAATTCAAATTTTATATCTGAATATTTTTCAATCTCTTTTTGACAGGGCATTAATACCCATCTTTTAAATTCGTAAAATTTAGGGTACTTTCCTTCTATCCCTAAATAAAATTTTATTTTCTCAACATCGATAGTACACTCCCCTATAAATTGATATCGCTTTAATACCTCATACAATCGAATCGCATTAGCATTTAAATAAACGATATTGCTAATATTATATTGGGTAAAATGTTCTTTGAGTTGTAGCAAATAATCTCTAAGTTTTTCAGCTAGACTAAAAGTAAATTCATCCGTTTCGGTATCATGTTCCATATGTTGTAACCAAACACTTTTTCCTACTATCGTCCCCTTTTCATAAACAATAGGAACGCTATTCAATCGGTCCATCAGCCCAAAAACTTCATTCTTATTAGCAATTCTACGTTTGCCATCAAAGTTTAATACTCTTTCGATCTCAGAGTAATGCATACGATATTCACGGAATTCAGAATCATTTTGAGAAATTTTCGAAATCAAATAGAGAACAAAAAACTGTTCACGGCTATTCATTTTATAACTCGTTTCAATCAGTTTATTACTTTTTACAATTGCCATATGCTTAGATTGTTTTAAATCTCGAAAATATTTAAACTTAGTTCAGATTTGCAAATGCAAAGTAGATGTAAAAGCGTAAATAATGTTAAAAATATTTACGCTTATTTAAAATAAATATTGGAGAATGATGAAGTGCTACGTTAATTGATGTGTTTCTACGTTTTTAGAATACATTTCATAAAACCAAAAAATTTACGCTAATTGATATATTTCTACGCTTTACAAAATGTAATACTACGTCTTTGATGTTTTCCTACGCTTTACAAAGCGTTTTAAACTCCTTAACATCTT
>JAVCKV010195048.1:0-16899 GCA_032274145.1 Herpochondria borealis | reverse complement strand
GTGGCGTTCGAACGCCGCCGGTGTTGGGCGTTCCGGCGGTCGTGGTTGGCGTTTCTGAAACAGCGGCGGTGGCGGTTGCCGGTGCTTGTGTGGTGGTGTCGACTGCGGGAGTTGCCGTCGACGCAACAGTGCCTGGAAGAATGAGTGCTGCTCGCGGACGAATGGTGTTGCCCGGCTCGGGTTCAGGTTCGGGCTCGGGTGTTTCGACGGTTTCCGCGGTTGCGCTTCCCGCGGTCGTGACCATGACCAACGTCCCTATCGAGACTGCGCCAACTATTGCGCCAGCGCCGGGAACCCAAAGGCGTTTGCGGAACCAGCGGACGAGGCCATTGACCGACTGGCGGTCTTGGTCCATGGCGAGCAGGAGCTGCTCGGCAATGAGTTCTTCACGCTCGGCGAGCGAGGCCGCCAGGATCGCGACGTCTTTGTCGCGGAGCGGGACGGCGCTGCCGGGTTCGTTGTTTCGAAGCACGTACACCAGCGACAGGTATCGCTCGAGAACATGGTCGTGCTCGGCTGACGCAAGCGGCAACGCGTGGCCTGCAGCGGTGAGCACGTTTTCGTTCAGGTCGATGGTGAGTTCGGCACGCTGGGGGATGATTGGCCCACAGTCGAGGGCGTATAGATCGGTGACCTGAGCGACAAGGCGATCGTTGAGGACACAGTGGCCCGCTTCGAAGTCGCTGAGTTCACCAACGGTAAAGGCGCTACGAGACGCAAACTCTTCCAGGTCAGCACCCTCGCGAAGACGAGCTTCAGCGAGGAGCTGGCCGAGTCGATTAGCCGGTACAACCGTCGATGTATCAGTGCTCACGGTGCAATGATCGGCAAAATGGGCTGCAGATGTAAGAGGCTTTTGTCTGTTTTTGCCGTCTCTGAGTGTGAGATCGCTATGAGTGCGAGCTAGCTAGGAGTGCGAGATTGCGTCGAGCACGTTGAGGCGAGATGCCCACCATGCGGGAAGCAGCGCGGACAGCAATCCCAGAACCGACGCTATGAGCACCATGATCACAATCGAGATCCACGGGATTGCGACGGTGGAGATGAAGTCGCCGGGGATTGCGTTCAAGATGAGGACGGCCAGACCAATGCCGAGAACCGCTCCCAGGATTGCACCGACAGCACAAATGATTGCGCCTTCCCATCGGACCATCGTGCGTATCTGGCGGCGTGTAGTGCCGACCGCACGTAGGAGGCCGATTTCGCGGACTCGCTCAAAGACGCTTAGCGACACCGTTGCCAAGATGCCAACGAGTGACACGGCGATGGTAAGGCCCAGTAGCAGGGTGATGATGCGAATGAAGAAGTTGATCTGGTCCTTGAAGGCTTGGAGAAACTCTGCAGATGACTGGAACGCAAGGTTCGGATATTCATTTGCTAGCGCCGCAAATTCGGCGTCGGCCTCCTCGATGGTGGTGCCTTCGGCAATGTCGGCGGCCACCCAGTCCGAGGTCCGTTGTGAGGAGACCTCGTTGAATCGATCAAAGGTCAACAGGACGCCACTAGCGATCTGAGCCTCTTCGAATATGGCGACGATCTCGAGGTCGGCGGTCGACCCGTCGGCAAGGAAGATCGTGATGGTGTCGCCAAGCCCAAGTCCAAGGTCTTCGGTGATGTTGGTGCGCAGCGCCGTGGTCTCGTTGGTCATTGCGGTGATGTCACCCTCGATGACCGACAGATTAAAGAGTCCGTCGAGTTGGCTGTAATCAAAGGCGGCCATGTCGGCGGAGTAGCCAACACCGTCTACCGCTGGACCCGTGGCGTCGTCGGGGATGACCCCGGTGTCTGCTTCGAGGGGTTCGTTGGCGAGCCCTACCGACCAGTACTTCACCGGGGTGACGTTGCCAAAGGCGTCGTTGTTTGCGATTCGCTCGATGACCTCGTCGGGAATGTCTGCTTGGTCGCTGGTGACGAGGTAGTCACCTTGGATCGAGGTGTTGAGAATCCGGTCGAACTCGGCGGTGAACGACGAGCCGAGGACAAAGGTCATGGAGACAACGGTGAGCCCGACCATCAACGTGGAGGCAATGGTGCCGGTTCGGCGTGGGTTGCGTGCTGCGTTGTCCTTGGCGAGTCGGCCGGGGGTTCCGTAGACCGCAGCGAGCGGGGTTCCGAGAACCTTCGACAGCGGTCCCGCGATAAGCGGGCTGAGCAAGGAAATGCCCACGAAGGTGATCGCTGCTCCGAGCCCGAGTGGCACGAGGACACCGGTGACGGTGTCGGCGCCACCGAAGAGTCCGAGCGACATGAGCGCAACACCGATAACGGCGACGACGGCGCCGATGATGTATCGGACGACCGACTTTTCTTTTGCTGCGGTCGCTCCGGTGATCGCGGCGATCGGGGAGATCCGTGATGCCATAAATGCTGGCCAGGCGGCAGCGAGCATGGTGATGCCGCAGCCGAGCAGGAAGGCCAGGAAGACGGTCAGCGGCCGGATAGCGATACCAAACGGCGGGATGCCGAAACCTGCCGCGTTGAGTCCGGCTCGAAGGCCGAGGGCAATGAGCACGCCCGCGCCCTGGCCGTGGCCCGACGAGAGGAGGCCAATGACACACGACTCGGCCATAACGGAGCGAAGTACCTGGCCCGGGGTCGAGCCAATGGCTCGCAGAAGGCCGAGTTCCCGTGTTCGTTGTCCAACGGTGATGGCGAAGATCACGATGATGATGAACGTGGAGACAAAGAGCGACAAGAGTGCAAAGCCGAGCAGGATTCCGCCGATGATGTTGAGCGCCTCGTTGAAGCCAGCTTGTGCGTCGTCGACCAATTCCTCTTGGTTGTTGATCTCGACCCGAGGTACGCCGCTGTTGAGTTCAGCGTCTATCTGGGCCATGATCTCGTCGACCGGCACCGAACCGTCGGCGGCGATCGAGATGCTGTCGTACTGGTCTTGTCGGACGAGGTAGGTGGCGAGGGTTTCGAGTTCCATCGCCATAAAGGTTGGGCCTTCAACAAATCCGTCGAAGGTGAACGTGCCTACGAGGGTTGCGTTCTTGCGGCCCGATGGGGTGATCATGTCGTAGTTTTCGCCAATGACAAAGCCGTGTTCGACCTGGCTTGGCTCATCGATGACCCATTGATCGGGGCCTAGCGGTGCTTCACCGCTGACAATGGTGGTTGGGCTGAGTCCGGCGTCGAGTCCCCAACCAAAGACGAGCTGCGGGGGCCCTTGCAACGTGATGGTGCTGCCGTCGGGTTTGATTGGCTGGATGTCGTTTTCGCTGGTGAGGTCGAGCTCGGCGGCGCGCACTCCCGGGACAGCTCGAACAACGTCGAGATCGGCCACGGTGATGGGGTTGTTCGAGTCGAGGGGGGAGATGCCGACGTCGACACCGGCGAGTGTCTCTTCGGCGAGGTCGCCAAAGACGTCCTTGAGTCCGTCTCGAAGGATGAACGAGGACGACACGAAGCCGACACCGATGACGATGAGGAGGGTGGTGAGGAGCAACCGAATCTTGCCGGCCGCCAAGTTTTTGAGGGCAAGTTTGAACATGGGTTCAGCCGTTCGTTGCGGCACGGAGTGATTCGAGAATCGTGTCCGTGGTGGGGTTGAGCAGTTCGCTGACGATCTTGCCGTCGGCGAGGAACAGCACTCGGTCGGCGTATGCGGCTGCGCCCGGATCGTGGGTAACCATGACGATGGTTTGGCCAAATTCGTTTACGGCTCGTCGCATGAAGGAGAGGATTTCAGCACCGGTTTGGCTGTCGAGGTTGCCGGTTGGTTCGTCGGCAAAGATGACGTCGGGTCCCGACGCGAGGGCTCGGGCGACGGCGACACGCTGTTGCTGGCCTCCGGAGAGTTCGTTTGGTTTGTGCTTGAGGCGATCGGCGAGGCCAACGGCCTGTACGACTTCGTTGAGGAGCTTCTCGTCGGGCTTCTTCTTGCCGAGGTCGAGGGGCAGCGTGATGTTCTCGATAGCGGTGAGGGTGGGGATCAGGTTGAAGGCCTGGAAAACGAAACCGATCTTGGTGCGGCGCAGGAGGGTGAGGTCCTTCTCCGACAGGGTGCTCAGGTTGGCGTCGCCGACCATGACCTGGCCGCTGGTTAGTCGGTCGAGTCCGGCGAGGCAATGCATAAGGGTGGACTTACCCGAGCCCGATGGGCCCATGATTGCGGTGAACTGGCCTTGGTCGAAAGAGACGGTGACGTCGTCGAGCGCTCGAACCTCGGTGTCGCCCGATCCGTAGATCTTGCTCGCCTGCACGGTTCCCGCTGCAGCAATCTTGTCCTGAGTGGTGCTGTTCATGAAAGCCCTCCTGAGTGGCTGTGATCCATCTTTGTCGATCGGGGTCGACGCGTCGTCCCCCCGGGGGATGATTTATGTCTCGTCCTCGTGGAGGAGGCCGGGGGTGGCCACGCCGGCTTCAAAGGCGGCGATGACGGCTTGTACGCGATCTCGTGCGCCGAGTTTCATAAGGATCCGGCCGACGTGGGTTTTGATCGTGGTTTCACCGAGGATCAATTCGGCTGCGATTTCGCTGTTCGACATGCCTTGGGCCATGAGGAGCAGGACGTCGTTCTCTCGGTCGGTGAGTTCACCTAAACCGGGGTTTGGTTTGGTGATTAGTGGCGCAACAAAGTCGTTGATGAGGCGTTTGGTGACGCTTGGGGCGATCAGGGCGTCGCCGTTGGCAACGACTCGAATGGCATCGAGTAGGTCGTCGCCGGGGGCGTCTTTGAGGAGGAACCCCGAGGCGCCAGCGCGGAGGCTGGCGTAGACGTATTCGTCGAGGTCAAAGGTGGTGAGGATCAAGACTGCCGGTGGGTTGTCCCCGGCGGTGATGCGTTTGGTGGCTTCGACGCCGTCGAGGACGGGCATGCGTATGTCCATGAGGACAACGTCGGGTTGGCATTGGGCAACCACATCGATTGCGTCTTGGCCGTTGGCTGCTTCGCCGACCAGTTCGAGGTCGTCGACGCTTTGCAGGATCATGCCGAAGCCGGCGCGAAGGAGGGGTTGATCGTCGACGACCACAACTCGAATGGTGGGGTGCGTCATGGGGTAACCGCTGGTTGGTTGGTGATGGGCAGGTCTGCGGTGACGCGAAACCCGCCGCCGGGTCGGGGCCCAGAGGTGAGCGTGCCGCCGAACGCTTCGACCCGTTCTTGCATGCCGAGTAGTCCGTGTCCTTGTGTAGGCGCAGGGTTGGCGGCAGCGCCACGGCCGTTGTCGGTGATGGCGAGCTGCACTGCTTCGGGGCCGTAGGTGACGTTCACGGTCGCTGTTGCTTTGGGTCCGCCATGCTTGAGCACGTTTGTGAGCGACTCTTGAATCACTCGGTAGCAGGACAGCTCGGTCATGACGGGCAGTGGTTGTTGTTCGCCAATGACGTTGTAGGAGACGGTGAGTCCTGCGTCTCGACAGTGGGTGATGAGTTCATCGATGTTGGCCAACTCGGGGGTGGGTGCGTAGGGGGCGCCGTCGACTCGGAGCAGTCCAACAATGCCGCGGATGTCGTTGAGGTTGGTGCGGCCCGTGGTTTCGATGGCGGCGAGTGCGTTGCTGACCGCTTGGTCGTTTTTGCCAACGAGGCGTTTTGCGCCTTCGGCTTGGACGACGATGACCGACATTGCGTGGGCGACGACGTCGTGGAGTTCTCGAGCAATGCGGTTGCGCTCTTCGATGACGGCGAGGTCGGTGGCTCGGATGCGTTCGGCTTCGGCGTTGGCCATGTCGGCTTCGAGTTGGTCGATGCGCACCCGCCGGTTGCGGGACATGTCGCCAAGGAACCACGAGAATTGCAGGATTGCGAGCGTTGTGATGATCAGAGTGATATCGACGTCGGTTTCGTCGGGTGCGAAGTATCCCGAGACGAGCACGGCCGAGACAATCAGCAGGAACACGGGCAGGGTTCGGGCTGATTGATGTCGTTCGTTGGCGTAGAGGGCAGTGGAGTACAGCAGGACAGTCAGTGCCCAAAGCGCGCCGGAGCCGGGGTAGTCGAGCACCCAGTAGGTCATGGCGAGCAGGGTGGCGATGCCGAGCGCGAGGACGGGCCGTTGTCTGCGGGCCAGGGTGAGCGCTGCTGGCACCATGACGAGAAGGATCCCAAAGATGTCGAGCGGGCGTCCATCGAGGTTGGTCAGTTGGAAGGACAAAATGTGCAGCACGGCAACGATGGCGGTGACGGCCAGGTCCGCTGCCAACGGGCGTTCGTGCCGGAAGGTCTCGGTGCGCGTTGCTTGGGCGTTCGCTGGTTGGGTGGCCACATGTTCACCTTAGGAAGCTGTGGCGGCGCTGTCGTCCATCGCTGGGTTGACCGGGGTCGTCCAAAAGGATGATCTGGCCTGTGGCGCCCATTCGTGGCGGCGCAATGCGGGTAACGTATTTAGCGTGATCGATTGGGCTGTCGACCTCTTCCATTCTGTCGAGGAACTCATTACGGAGCTGTCGCAGAACCCGTGGTTCTTCGCGATCTTGTTTGTGGTTGCGTTGCTGGATTCGATCGTGCCGATCGTGCCGTCGGAGTTCAGCGTGATCGCCGGTGGTGTGGCCGCTGGTGCGGGCACCCTGATCGACGATCGTCCGGTGTTGTCCATCGTGCTGATCATTCTTAGTGGGGCGTCGGGTGCGCTCGCGGGTGATTCGTTGGCGTATTGGATTGGCGCTCGTAGCGATCGAGTGCTCAAACGCATCTTCTTCCGAGGGGAGAAAGGCGAAGAGCGCCTGTTTGCGACCGGCAATCAGATTCGCAAACGCGGTGGCCTCTTGTTGATCACGGCTCGGTTTATCCCCGGTGGCCGTACCGCAATGACGTTTAGTTGCGGGCTCACCGGCCAACCGTTCCGCGCCTGGTTTTTGCGCTGGGACTTGGTGGCGAGCACGCTGTGGGCAAGTTACGCAGGCTTGCTTGGGTATTTTGTTGCCAGTGCCATCGAGGATCAGAGCACGGCGTTGTGGTTGGCCTTTGGGTTTGCGCTCGGTGTCACGTTGCTCATCGAGCTCATTCGGTGGGTGTTTGAGCGGGTGCGCGGCGGCTCTGAATCCGAAGCTGCTGCAGGTATCTAACCCGTGACCTCATCGCCCGTGACATCGTCGACGGAGTTGCCACCCCTGCGCGAGTTGATCCTGGACCGCTTGGATGCGGGTTCGATGCCTGGGAAGCGCACCGATGACTACAAGGTGGTGCTTGCGGTCGAAGGTGGCGGCATGCGTGGTGCGGTGTCGTCGGGGATGCTCTTAACGCTCGAGCAGCTCGGTCTGCGAAACAGTTTTGATTCGGTGATTGGTACCTCGGCGGGGGCCATTGCGGGCGCCTTCTTTGTGACCGGGCAGGGCACGTCGGGTTCGGTCCTGTATTACACGGTGCTCAACAGCGAGCGCTTTATGCATCGTCGCCGGCTCCTTCGTGACGGGGCGATTATGGATCTCGATTATCTGATCGATGATGCGATGGATCGCCACGGTTTTACGTGGACGGATCTTGTCGAGTCGGACATCCCGCTGTTTGCCACGGTGACTCCGGTCGATCCGGAGAACACGACCCGGTTGTTCGAGGTGGGTGGTAGCGAGGAACGCGCTCGTCGGGTGCTTGCGGCGACTGCGTGTTTGCCCGTCATTGCTGGTCCTTCGCGTTTTGTCGATGACAACGCCTACATCGATGGTGGCATGACCGAGGCTGTGCCGTGGTCTTCGGCGATCGATTCGGGTGCAACCCATGTGTTGGCGATTCGTAGCCGCGGGTTTAACAAGGACGGTAAGCCCGAGCCGTTTAACGTGTTTGAGCGGGCGACGGTTCCGCGGTTGGTTAAACGTATGCACGGTGAGTATGTCGCCGAGGTTGTGCGTAAGTCGTCGTCTCGTTTTTGGAACACGACCGAAGCGCTTCGTGCGGTTGTGGCCGGTGAAGCAACGCCAATTGCGGGAGCTGGTCGGCCGGTTGTTGTGGATGCGGTGATTCCTTCGCCCAATGCCGAGCTTCCCGATCGGCTCGAGGTTGACACCCATGTGCTTATGGATGCGCTCACCGCTGGGGCGCAGGCAATGGTCGAGTATCTCGACCTCGAGGGGTTTGCGGTGGAGCAGCGGGTTGTTGTGACACATCCGCGGGCTCCGGTGGGTCGTGTGCGCACGACGGCGTTGGCCCCGATTGTTAGCAGTCGACGAAGTTCGTCTCGCTGAGGTCGACGCCGATTCGCTGGACGGCGATGGGGCTGACAAATCGCAGTTCTTCGTTTGTTGCGGCGTCGATGGTTTCGGCTATTCCGTCGTCGGTAATGTCGGCGCATCGCAGTTCGATGGCGGTGAGCCGACCGCCGGAGGTATCGATCACGGGGCGGGGTCGGTTGCCATCGAGGGCATAGACCGTGGTCGACCCATCGTCGTGGCGGACAACGGCGTCGAAGAAGCCGTCCTTGTCAATGTCGACCCAGCGAAGATCGCCTGGAGCGCCGATGATTTCGACGTCGGTGCCGTCTTCGGAGCAGACCGCTACCCAGTGGATGAATCTGCCGTTGTCGATTTCGGTGCTGATGGTTCGTGCAACGCGGCCCTCGTGTTGGGGTGCGCCTGGGCCGCAGAGGTCGGGTCCGGTCGGTGTTGGTAGCGATCGGTCGATGGAGCGCCAGGCGAGGTCGAGGACGGCTTGGCCTGAGGCGACTTGGCTGCCGACCGAGTAGCGAACGCCGTCTTCGATCCAGGTGATGAAGCCGTTGTTGCAGTCGAGGCCGCAGGTCGAGTCCGAGAGGACCCCGGTGAGGTCGTTTGGGAGGGGAACTTCGGTTCCGCTTCCGAGCTGTGGTGAGCGTTGGGAGCTGCGTCGTGCAGTGAAGGTGGAGATGCGGCAGGCCGATGCGCCGTTGCAGTTGGTGCCGCTGCCGAGGTGAATGACATAGCCGTTGGTGTCGAGCGAGCCAATTGTTGGTTGCCAGGTGGAGGCGTCGCGGCCAAGTTCGGCGGGGAGGCGTATGGGGACTTCGACGGTGGTGGCGAGTTGGTCGTGGATGCTGTCGAATACGGGGTCGATATCGAGCCGGGGGAGTTCGGGGTCGAGTGCGATGGTTGTGGTCGTGGTGGTGGTGCTGGTGGTTTCACTACCGGGAATGGTGACGGCGACGGTGAGCGGAGCAGGGGAGGTCAGTGGCACAAAGGGGGTTGTTGAGGTCGCTGCTGCGGGGTCGAGGGTGGAGCTTGGTATTGCGGCTCCGGCCGCGGATCCGGTGCCCGGTGAGCGCATGGCGATTGCGATAAAGAAACTCGCGAAGAAGACCACTGCAAGTATGCAGATTACGCCGAGCAGGCGGAGGAGAACGGCGCGCAGTGCCATGTGTGCAACCTAGGGCGACGTTGGTCAGCTGGCTGTGGGGAGTTCCCCCCTGCGGCTGATGAGTAGGACGGTGGCGGCAAAGGCAATGCAGGTGGCGCCGATGAGTGCGGTGGTGAGGCCAACGACCGATGCGACGGTCGTGAGGATGATCGGCATGGTCATGCCCGGGTAGGCGAGGAGGTAGAAGGTGGCGTTGATCGATCCGCGGCTGGTGTCGTCGGCGATTTGGTTGAGTAGGGCGAGGGCGCCGCTGGTGATGAGTCCTGATGCCGCGCCGAGCAGGAAGGCTGCGGGCAGGACAAGCCACCAGGTTCCGGTGGCGAAGGAGAGGACGCCGCAGGCGTATCCGCAGGTGCCGGTGATCATGCCGAAGTGGAGGGCTCGAGTGGGGCCGACCTTGGGGAGGAGTGGGCGTGCGACAAGACCGGACCACGCGGTGAGCGCTCCTGAGGCGGCGGCGACGATGACCGGCGAGCCGTCGACGGCGTCGCTGATGATCACGGGGAACAGCGCAAAGGAGGTGGAGGGGAAACTGAAGACCCAGATGGCTGCGGGTGCAATGAGCCGTCGGAAGATTCGTTGGCCGTTTGGGGGTATGCCGAGTCGGAGCCGTATTGGTGTTGTGGACTTGCCGGCGGTTTCGGGCAGGCGAAGCATGAGCGGGACGGCGAGGAATGTTGCGGCGGCGTGGATGACGTAGGGCAGGACGAGTGGGGCGGTTCCGATCCAGTGGATGAGTGCCGAGATGGGTGGCCCTATGCCAAACCCGCCGAAGGTGAGGAGCGTGGAGATGACGGCAGCGTTTTGTTCTCGGCCGGGGCCGAGGATCTCTTGCATCCAGGCAGCGCCGATGCTCAGTACCGCACCGCTTACGAGGCCGAGCAGGAACCGGCCAATGAGCAGGAACGTGAGGCTGTCCTGGCCAAAGATCATGATCAGGGAGGCGAGCGCGGAGATGATGACAAAGGGGATCGTGACCGTCTTGCGCCCGTAGCGGTCCGAGAGTTGCCCGCCGAAGGGGAGCACGGCGAGGATGCCGGTTACGTACACCGTGAAGATGGCCATGGTGGCCGAGTCGCCGAGGTTTAGGCGTTCTCGGTAGGTGACCAGGAATGGTGTGGACACGTTGGTGCCGTAGGCGACAAGGAAGATCCCTAGACCAAGGATTTGGGAAAAGCGTCGCTGCACGCAGGGAACCTACCGGCAGGCTGCGGCCGGTTAACTGCTTAGCGCCCCCGGCATGATTCGAACATGCGACACACGGTTTAGGAAACCGATGCTCTATCCCCTGAGCTACGGGGGCTTTTTCCCGTTTCTCGCTCACTGAATCTACCGGCCGGGATGCCGCTTTGTCTTCGAGGGTTCGTGGACTTTCGTGGAGGTCTGGAAGGTGCGATCTCTTCGGGGGTCGCCCTTCGGAGACGCCAGACGTTGCTGGTGTCTTGGAAAAGCGTGAGGTGGTTGTCGTGGATGTGGTGATGGCAGTCGTTGCACACCATGGCCATCTCGTCGATGTTTGTTTCGCCCTGTAGCCGGCTGGTCCACGGTAGGAGGTGGTGCACAACACATCGGGACAACGGTGCGGTACAGCGCACGCACCCGCCGTCTCGGACGGCCAGGGCAATTCGTTGTGCGTATGTTGCGTCTCGGGTGTTTCGGCCTTGCCAGAGGATTGCGCCATCGGCGCCAAAGATCTGTCCAACGAAATCTGCACCGCACGCCAGTCGCTCGGCGACGGCTGTTGGTAGTTGGGTGCCGTCGGCAAGGGTGAGTGGGGACGGTTCGGTGCCCATTGCTTGCTCGAGCGATGCCCGAATCACGATCGTTGTTTTCCAGGACGCTTGGGGTGCCTTTGCTGACTCCCGTTCGGTCGGGGGTGCGTGAGGTTGGGCACCCTCGCCGGAGAGGATGGTATGCGCTGCATCGAAGCGGCGTTGGTCTCGGGTCCGTCGATGCTTGGTGATGTCGACGTCCCGGCCGCCGTCCTGGCGGTAGAACTGTTCGGCGAGGTGATCGATTCGTGTCTCGATCTTGTCGATGTCGAACGGTGAGCCTTCGATGAGGAGTACGTCGGTGCCGCGGTCGGTGCTATAGCGCTTGACCCGGCGACGCTTGCGGGCTCGCTCGTGCGCGGTGTCGATGTCGTCCTGGCTCAACCGCTCTCGGACGTACTCGTCTGCGAGTTTCTGGCCCTGTTCGGGTGGAGCTGCAGCGATTTTGCTGATCAGGTGCGTGTCGCACGCTGCTTCGCCGCCGGTCTTTGCCGAGGCATCGGCGATGACGTCCACCTGTTCGTCGGAGAGCTCGCCAGCAGCCATCTTCTTGCCCAGGGTGGGGTTGTCTCGCACCGTTGCGCCTCGAAGCGCTTTCTTCTTCACCGTCTTCTTGGAGCTGCGGCCAGCACTGGACCGATGCAGCATGTCCTCGATCTTGCGGGTCGGTACTCCGGCGTTGATTTGGCTGGCGATTGCTTGTGATTCGACAGCATCAAGAATTGCTCGACACCGAGTGATCATAGATAGCCGATGCGAAACGGTGAGTTGTTCGAGCACGTTCCATACCAGGCGCATGGCGTTGGCCAGGGCGGTATCCAACCGCTGGGTTTCCCCTGGGGAACTGGTGTTCGATGTCATGTCAATAACCTAGCGGCGGGGTGTGACACGACCTTCAAAGAGTGCTGGTTACACCTTGGGAAAACCAATCAGGCCGCCGCCGTCTACGACAACGGTGTGGCCGGTGATCCAACGGCTTGATTCGCTGGCGAGGTACAGCGCGGCGTTGGCGATGTCTTCGACTTCGCCGAGGGAATTCAGCGGATAGGCAGCGGCCGCCTTCTCGCCGTTTTCGCCTTCCCATAGGAACTTGGCCATTTCGGTCTTGACGAGTCCCGGCGCAATGGCGTTGACGCGCACGCTTGGGGCGAGTTCGGCGGCGAGTTGTTTGGTCAGTTGGATGACGGCGGTCTTGGTGATGTTGTAGCTGCCGATGTGGGGGTGGGTCACATAACCGCCGACCGATGCGATGTTGACGATCGCTCCGCCGTTGGTGGACATGTATTGGTGCCACGCTTGCTGGCTCCAGAGCAGGGTGCCGGTGACGTTCGCGGCGAAGGTCTTGTCCCACCGGGCGACGTCGGCGTCGATGACCGGGCCGGCGTAGGGGTTGGTGGCGGCGTTGTTTACGAGGATGTCGACGCCGCCGAGTTCGGTGATGGTTTCGCCCACGACCCGTTCGGCGTCTTCGGCGCGGGCGACGTGGCTTGCTCTCCAGTGGCAGCCGTCGCCGAGTTCGCCGGCGGTGGCTTCACACGTTTCGGCGGTTCGGCTGGTGATCATTACCTGAGCGCCTTGGGCGAGGAATGAGGCGGCGATTGCCTTGCCGATTCCGCGGGATCCGCCGGTGATGAGTGCAACTTTGCCGTCGAGTGGTGTGTCCATGTGTCCCCTTATTTGTGTGTGTTGTTGAACCTAGTCGCCGTCGGATCGGGAGAGTTCGGTACTGTTCGATCATGATCGAAATTATGGCGGTTGCGGGCAACGGCGGTAACGCTGCGCGGTGGGCTGAGTTGCCGCGTCCACTCGCTGACGACGTGGTGTTGACCCCTCTCGTGTTGCCGGGTTTTGACGGCCGTCCGTTGCCGAGCCCGAGTCCGTCGGTGCACGATTTTGCGCGGTGGTTGTCCGAGGGGATCGAGCTGCGTCGGACGCACGATCAGGTTGTTGTTTTGGGTACGGGGATCGGTGGTTCGGTCGCGTTCCAGACCGCGCAGCAAGCAGGTCTGGTGGATGGCTACATCTTTCATGCTCCTGTTGGTCCGAATCTCGATACGCGTTTGCTCCCTCGGATCATGAAGCCGTCGATCATGCGTAAGGCGGCGAAGGCTGCGATTGGTGGTCCTGCGGGGCGGGTGTTGTTGCGCCGTCGGTTTGGTGACGTGCTGAGCCGGCAGGCGATCGACAATTTTGCGCAGGGGTATTTGGATTGTGATGCCTTTGAAGTGATGTGGGATGTGTTGACGGCCGATTGGTTCGATGCTCTCGAACCAATTGCGGAGCCGTCGGTGCTCATTTGGGGTGCTGGTGATGGGGTGTTGGCGGCCGATCATGCGCACGGGTTTGAGTCGGTGCTTCCGGACGCTGAGGTGATGGTCGAGGACTCGTGGGCGCATTATCCAATGCTTGAGAGTCCCGAGCATTTTGCGACGCGGATGGCCGAGCTGGCTCGTGGTCTTGTTGGGGGACGGTCGTGAATATCCGTCCGCTCGGTTCGGGGTATCTGACGGCTGCGGGTATTTCGAGCAAGGCGGCTCGCCTCGATGATGCTGCGGTGGCGGGTTTGCCCGTGCCTGCGTCTTCGGTGGTTCCTGACGGTGCGGATCCGCAGATGGCGGCCAAGGCGTTGGTGACGCGGCATCGTGGTCTGGTTGCGGTTCGTTCGGCGTTTGCTGCTGAGGACCGGGACGATCAAAGCCTCGCCGGCCATTTCGATTCGATTCTGAATGTGGAGCCTTCGGTCGAGGCGTTGACGGACGCGATCGCGAGTGTTCGTGCGTCGGGGACCGCCGAGTATCAGCGTGATGTGCTCGTGATGGACATGGTTGATGCGAGGCGGGCTGGGGTTGCGTTTAGCGAGCCGGGCTGGCTCGACGATCTGGTGAACTTCACCGACGGGTTGGGTGACGATCTGTTGTCGGGTGAGGAGGCGGGCGAACGGTTGTCGCTCGATCGGCGTCGGCGTGGGGAGGACGCGGCGGCGTGGGAGGGTCGTTTGGCGGAGTTGCTCGAGCAGTGCCGTGGTCACTTTGGCGATCTTGCGTGGGATGTCGAGTTTGCTGATGACGGTGTGAAGTGTTGGCTGTTGCAGATTCGTCCGATCACGAGCTCGCCGATTCGTAACGAGTGGTTCACGTTGGCGAATCATCGGGAGATTTTGCCGGATCCTCCGTCGGTGTTTATGACGAGTTTGATCGAGGAGGCGTCGCCGCAGTTGAGTGGGCCGCTCGGCATTCTTGATGGGTCGGCGGAGGGGCGGCGCTTTATTGAGGTGTTTGATCGTCGGCCGTATATCAACCTGTCGTTGCTCACCGATTTCCTTCGGAAGTTGGGGCTTCCAACGTCGTTGGTCGCTGACTCGCTCGGCGGTTCTGACGGGCGCAGTGTTCCGGTGGATCCGTTGCAGTTGGTTCGGCAGGTGCCGACGCTTGGACGGATGGGTGTTCGTCAGTTGACTGCGGCGCGGACAGCGAGGCGTGTGGCCAAGAGGTTGTCGTCGGTGCGGTCGTCTTCTGGGACGACGTTTGGTCCGGTGATCGATGAGGCTGCGTCGAGTTATGTGGCGCTTGTTGATCAGATGGCGTCGTTGGCGACGGCGATGGCGGTGCCGGTGTCGATTGTTGGCAAGGTCGGGAACCTCGACCATCATTTGCGTAAGCAACGGACGGCGGCGACGTTGATGCTCGACGACATGCAGGCGTTGGCCGATTTGGTGCGGTCGAGTCCCGAGCAGCAGGGCGTGCTCATTGGGGGAGAAGTTCCCGACGATCCGCTGTTTGTGCGCGGTTGGGAGCAGTGGCTTGCTGCGCACGGGCAGCGGGGTCAGTTCGAGAGCGATCTGTCGCGGCCGAGGTATCGGGAGGATCCAACGAGCGTGTTGCAGA
This sequence comes from Herpochondria borealis, assembly GCA_032274145.1. Classification (NCBI taxonomy): domain Eukaryota; phylum Rhodophyta; class Florideophyceae; order Ceramiales; family Ceramiaceae; genus Herpochondria; species Herpochondria borealis. The sequence continues at coordinate 1,973 of JAVCKV010195048.1, read as the reverse complement.
CGGTTGGGCGTATGGCGGCGACGAAGCGGCTTGGGCAGCAGGTGCCGTCTTCGGTCAAGGCGTTGTTGACGACGCCGCTATGGCTGTTTGCTCGGGGTCCGATGGCGGCTCGTGAGTCGCTTCGGGCGGATGCGATGCGGGCGTTTGGTCAGCATCGGGATGATTTGCTTCGGTGTGCTGATGCGGCGGTTGGCCGGGGCGCGTTGTTGTCTCGTGACGACGTTTGGATGTTGACGGTGGATGAGCTTCGGTCGCTTGATGCGGGCCAGGTTTTTGGTGCCGATGTTTTGGCTGAGCGGGTTGCGGACTTTGCTCGCTGTGCCGAGATGGATGCTCCTGACATTCGACAGCGTTTCCCTACGGCCGACGATGTTGAGCATGACGATGATCATCTTGTTGGGTTGCCGTTGACTAGCGGGAAGGTCGACGGGGTGGCTTGGGTCTTGCGGGAGCCGACGGGGGAGCGTCCCGCTGAGCTCGATGGTGCCGACGCTGGCCAGGTGATTCTGATTGCCCGGTCGGTTGATGCGGGGTGGGTGCCGCTCTTTGGTCAGGTCGCTGGTGTTGCTGTCGATATCGGTGGCGACTTGTCGCACGGTTCGATCATTTTGCGTGAGCTTGGTTTGCCGGCGATCACGAATACTCGCAGGGGTACGTCTGCCTTTGTTACTGGTGACCGGGTTCGGCTCGATGCGAAGTCGGGCACGCTGACGCGCCGGTAGTAGTCGGGTGCGAGCCCGGTAGGGCTCGTTAGCGGCGTGTGCGCCAGTGCAGTTCGGCGTCGGGGCCGAGGGCAGCGAGTTGTGTCTCGACGTAGCTGTCGCGATCACGGGCTCGGGGGTGGGTGAAACCGGCGCCGATCACGGGTGCGCCCGGGTCGCACGTGACGTATCGGCAGATGCGTTTGCCGTGTTCGGATAGGCGTTCCCATTGGGCGAAGGGCATACATCGGTTGATGCCTTCGCTGCGAAACCATGGCGCGTAGTACTCGATGTTTGGCAGTGCTCGAACGTGGTTGGAGATGTTGGGTGTGCCGCCGTGCCATGTCCGGTTGTCGCGAATGATGGCGGTGCCTGCGGGGGCTGGGCAGATGGTGCTGTGTTTCATCGAGAGTGGTTCGTCGGCGAGGGTGGGGATGCGTTCGGTGGATCGTTGTGTGCCGGGTATTTGGCGGATGGGTCCGTTTTCTGGGGTGAGGTCGACCATGGCGAAGTTGATGGTGACGACGGGTACGGGCATGTCTCGTGTGGTGGTGTTGCCGACGGGGTCGTGGGGTTCGGTCCAGATGTTGTCGGCGTGTAGGCCTTGGTATTCGATTGCGCCGGGGAGTGCGAGGTCTCCGCCGCCTCCGCCAACGATGTAGTTGGGGGATCCAAAGATTTCGCGGAGGATGGGTGTTGTTGTGGGAAGGTCGATCACGTCGACCCACGCTGGGTCGTGGAGGCGGTGTCGGGAGGCCGAGGTCGAGCCGAAGGAGTATCGGTGGGGGAGGCCGCCTGCGCCGCCGCCGATGGAGCCGTCGGGGTCGGCGGCGAGGATCTCGTCTACGACGTGCGCGGTGGCTGCTTGCAACGCGGTTAAGCGTTCGCCGGTGAGTGCGTCACGTACGGCAACGAAGCCGTCGCGGTGGAAGAGTTCGGCGGCGCGTCGAACGTCGCTGGGTGCAACGAGCTCGAGTTCTGGGATGCCGTTGTGTTGGCGAAGTTGTTCGCGGAGTGCAACAACGCCGGGGTCGTCTGGCCGGCGGTTCCAGGTTGCGCAGGTGGGGTCGCCTTGGACGAGGTTGCGATGTTCGGGTGTGGTTTCGATTTCGATGTCGGGTTCTGGGGTATCGAGTCCGAGCGCATTGTTGTTGGAGGCAATGTCCCTCGGCCGATTCTGGAACCCATTTGGCGGAACATTCTCGAACCAGCCACGAACCGTTTCATCCATCAGCTCAACGTAATCCACCAAGGAGATCCCAGCTTGACATC